>CAUYQV010194250.1:0-32029 GCA_963574575.1 Galagoides demidoff | reverse complement strand
TAAGCTAGATAGTAAATAATTGAGTAAAAAGCCAAGGGACTAGGGTCATTTAATAAGGCATAAATAGAAAAGTAACCACGGCTCGGCACCTGTGGCTCAAGTGGCTAAGGCTCCAGCCACGTACACCTAAGGGGCAGGTTCGAATCCAGCCCAGGCCCGCCAAACCACAATGACGGCTGCAACCAAAAAATAGCCTGGCATTGTGGCAGGCGCCTGTGGTCCCAGCTACTTGGGAGGTGGAGGCAGGAGACTTGCTTGAGCCCAGGAGTTGGAGGTTGCTGTGAGCTGTGATGCTACAGCACTCTACACAGGGGGACAGCTTGAGGCTCTGTCTCAAAAAAAAAAAAAAAAAAAAAAAAAAGAAAAGAAAAGTAACCACTAGGACAAAAATACAAAATTCCTGAAATGTAAAAAAAAAAAAGTGTATTGAAGAAATATATCTTATATAGAGGGAAACACAGAAAATACATGTGAATGTGAAATATATGACAGAGTTGAGATCTATCATTACATGGGCTTGAACTTAACTCGCCCCCAAAATGGAAACAACCTAAATGTCCCATCAGTTTATGAATGGATAAACAAAGTATAGCATATTCATAGGGGAATTATGAAATATGTCGCAAAACTATTAATAAAAAATAATATTTAGCATTATACATACACACACTTAATCCTGATGCTACTTTTCTTGAAGGGGAAGACCCAGTATCATTTCTTTCTACTAAATTCAGTAACAATGCAAGGATGCCTACTATTTCCACTGTTAACTGATTTTTATACTATTAGCCATGCAATCAGAAAAGAAAAACTCAGAGGCACAAGAATGGGTAAGGAGATAAACTCTATTTGCAGTGAACATGATACAGTATACTTGAAAATCCTGGGAAATCACTTAGAATGAACTTAGACAATAACACATTTTAGTAATGTAGCAAAACATAACTTTTCATATATACAAATATAGCCATTAGAAGACATATTATATTAGTAGTGAACACCACATTTAAAAATAGCATCAAGGAAGATTAAATGCCAAGGAATAAAGTTAAGAAATGTGCAAAAGCTGTATGAGTAAAACATTAAAACCCTTCTGAAATTCACAAATGCCAATTTGAACAAATAGACATCCCTGTTTTGGGGGTAGGACAACTTAGTATTATTAAGATATCAGGTTTTCTATAAGTTACTTTGTAAATCTAACACAATTTTAATATAAATACCAAAAAGCTTTTATAGTGAAGTTAGACTAATTGCTACTATAGTTCATATGGGAGGAAAAAAAAAATATAAGAATATCTAAGAAAACACTGAAAAAGTAAAACTACAAAGCGGAGAGAAACCTTACCAGACTGCAGAACAGGTGTTCTGGTTCTGCTGAGAAAGCCTACAAGCAGTGACCCCCACAGGACCATGACTGAACACCTAGACCTTGGTTTCTAAGTGCCATTATCCAAAAAGGAACCAAGTATCCTTGGAAACAGGACTGATTCTAGGGCTAGAGTAGGTTAACACAGATGAGCCCACAGGTAAAGAAGTGCTCAGAAAAGGATGCAAGCTTGTCAAAGGACCCAGGAGCCAACTGGGAGGAGCTCCCAACAGCCACATCTAGGACAATTTGAGCAACAAATACACAATGCTGGTAATGAATTATATCCAGTAGAGTAAAATACATGTCTATAAGGCCATATTGCTATAAAATAAGTAATGTAGGAAATAAATAGGGACAGACCTTACAGAATAATTCCAGTTAAAAAACTGAAAGTAAAAAGAATCATGGAATCATCATTTGCCAAACATCGTGAAGTGACTGTTGCAAGCAAGAATCCTAAATTAATGGGCAAAGGTATGATGAAAAATAGGAGATTTTCATAGTCTCAAATGATCTCCTCACAAATTTATTAATTACAAAAGAAAAAGATTTACCTTTGCAGGAATATACGTGGCAGGTACCTCCTGGTGGTGCCCCAAGAAGGGCAGAACTTTGGGGATATTTTTTCTAAAAATGCATGACCTTATTCTAACAATGAAAAACAAAACAAAGCTAAATTGAGAGACATTTTACAGAACAATTATCTGTTACGCTTCAAAAGTGCTAAGGTCATTTAAGATAGAAAAATTGATCGGAGGAGATGAAGACATGCAGCATGAGACCCCAAATTGGATCCTAGGCCACATAAAGGACTTCAGTGGGATAATTGGGTGCAATTAGGGTAAAGCCTGTAGATTAACTTATAGTCTTACATCAATTGATTTTAATTAATATTTAAAGTTAACTTTTGAGTTCTTATTCAACAATTCTTTTCTTTTTTAATTATTGGGGATTCATTGAGGGTACAAAGAACCAAGTTACATTGATTGCATTTGTTAGATAAAGTCCCTCTTATAATTGTGTCCCACCCCCAAAAGGTGTGTCACACACCGTGAGCCCCTACTCCTCTCCCTCTTTCCCTCTTTCTGCTGTCCCCTTCTCCTACCCCCACCCCCACTGTGTACTAGGTCATCAATTGTTCTCATATCAGAATTGAGTATATAGGATTGTTGCTTCTCCATTCTTATGATGCTTTACTAATACAAATGTGTGCCACTTCCATCCAAGTTAATACAAAAGGTGTAAAGTCTCCATCTTTTTTAATGGCTGAATAGTATTCCATGGTATACATATGCCACAATTTGTTAATCCGTTCCTGAGTTGATGGGCATTTAGGCTGTTTCCATGTTTTGGCAATTGTAAATTGAGCTGTAATAAACAGTCTAGTGCAAGTGTCCTTATGGTAAAAGGATTTTTTTTCTTCTGGGTAGATGTCCAGTAATGGGATTGCAGGATCAAATGGGAGGTCTAGTTTGAGTTCTTTGAGGATTCTCCATACTTCCTTCCAAAAATGTTGTATTAGTTTGCAGTCCCACCAGCAGTGTAAAAGTGTCCCCTTCTCTCCATATCCACGCCAGCATCTGTAGTTTTGAGATTTTGTGATGTGGGCCATTCTCACTGGGGTTAGATATGTCTCAGGGTTTTTTGATTTGCATTTAATAATTAGGGATGATGAGCATTTTTTCATATGTTAGCCATTCATCTATTTTCTTTAGAGAAGGTTCTATTCATCTCTCTTACCTATTAGTATAAGGGATTGTTGGCTTTTTTCATGTTGATTAATTTCAGTTCTCTACAGGAGTGTGCAAGTGACTTTGAGCAGTGTCTAGACTCCGGGATTGTTCAACAATTCTTAAATCTGTATAATTTTTGCTATTTTCCTGCAGGAAATAGTTTTATTGTCCAAGTCAGAAAGATTCTCAGATCTTCAAAAATGATACGAGTTCTGTTAGGTTGTATGCACTTTCTTCACTTGCAGTCCCCTCTGTTAGGTAGTATTGCTAGAGAATAAATTATCATGGTCCTTTTTTCAGACTGATTAGTAAGGTATTACTAATATTAATGTAGAAGGTTACAACAGCACTTAAAAAATTAAATAGGAAAGAAAATACCAGTGTAAATCCTAGAGGAAAGTTAGGTATTGTTTCATGAAACTTTTTTTTTTTTTTTGCAGTTTTTGGCCAAGGCTGGGTTTGAACCCGCCACCTCCAGCATATGGGGCCAGTGCCCTACTCTTTGAGTCACAGGTGCCACCCTCATGAAACTTTTTTTAGAAGAGAGTCTCACTCTGTCACCCACTATAACTTCAAACTCCTGGACTCAAGTGATTCTCTCCCCTCAGCCTCCTGAATAGCTGGGGCTACAGGCATATAGCACCATGCCTGCCCAATGTTTAAATTTTTTTTTTTTTTTGTAGAGATGGGTTCTCACTATATTAGCCCAGGCTGATTTTCAACACCTCACCTCAAATGATATTCCTGCCTCAGAGTATCGTGGAACTTTTCAGTTACATGTGTCTATGTTGCATTTTTACTGCCTAGTCACATAAAATGTACTTGGTACTCTAGGTTCCCACCATAAAAAGTTTAAAAGCCTCTTCTTTAAGAGCTAATCAACTGCGTGAAGGTAGATGAAATTGTCAAAAGTATTGTGTTGTAAAAAAGACAAGCACTAATAAGAAATTCAGAGTATTTTGTTTGACACTTCTAAGACATCTTAGAGACAACAACCAGGGGATTATCTAAAAGTAGAAGAGTTTTGTTTGGCTTAGACAGTTTCAACTATTTGGAATACAAGGCCGAGTACTGATCTCCAGAAAAATCATTTAACTGCCGAATACCTACTGGCCTACAAATAGGTAAATTGATCATGGTACAAAATCTGTGCTCAGTTTCATGGACAGAATTTCACTGTAAAATTTAAGAGTGTGCAAGAAATTACTAAAAAGCAAGCAAACAAAAGGAAGCAACAGCGACAACAATTAAAAAAACAAAACAAAACAAAACATAAGATGAGCCAGATGGACAGAATGTGCCCAGGCAGAAGAACAGAACAATTGCTCAAGAAGCAGGAAATGGATTTGTCTTACTGCTATTGTGGGCAACTTTTCAAATGCCTTAGGACAGGAGCCATATCTGTGTATCTTTTCTCTATGATGTTTGCACTTTATGGCAAGAAAAAAAATTTAAGTAGTACACTACTTACTAACTTAGTTGAAGAATTGAGTTTAACATTTTTCTCTCTCTCTTTTTTTTGAGGGGGGACAGAATGTCATTTTGTCACCCTTGGTACAGTGCCATGGAATCATAGCTCACAGCAACTTCAAACTCTTGGGCTTACGTGATCCTTTAGCTTTAGTCTCCCAAGTAGCTGGGACTAAGTCAAGCGCCACTGTGCCCAGCTAATTTTTCTATTTTTAGTAGACATGGGGTCTCATACTCTTACTCAGGCTGAACTCGAACTCTTGAGATGAGTCGATCCACCCACCTCAGCCTCCCAGAGTGCTGGGATTACAAGCATGAGGTACCTGGCCCAGCCAAAGAATTGAGTTTAAAGTGCTATTCATACATGGTCTTTTGTGACCTAGCACATGGCCTGCTTGATGACCTGCTTTTTTGGAGAAAAGGGGCCTATAAAAATGTCCCAGGAAAAGTTTGGTTTTTTTTTTTTTTTTTAGACAGAGACTCAAGCTATTGCCCTGGGTAGAGTGCTGTGGTGTCACAGCTCACAGCAACCTCAAACTCTTAGGCTTAAGCAATTCTCTTAGCCTCCGAAGTAGTTGGGACTACAGGTGCCCATCACAACGCCCATCTATTTTTTTGTTGTAGTTGTCATTGTTGTTTGGCAGACCCAGACTGGATTTGAACTCGCCATCTCCAGTGTATGTGGCTGGCACCCTAGCCGCTGAGCTACAAGTGCTGAGCCCAGGAAAAGGGGTATTATTATTATTATTATTATTATTTGCAACATTTGAATTTTAGAGAGGTGTGTTTGAGAATTGTGGACTCTTGGTGGTGCCTGTAGCTCAGTGGGTATAGGGCACTGACCACATACACCCAGGCTGGTGGGTTCAAGCCTGGTCTGGGCCCCCTTAAACAGTAAGGACAACTGCAACAAAAAAAATAGCCGGGTGTTGTGGCAGGCACCCATAGTCCCAGCTACTTGGGAGGCTGAGACAGGAGAATCGCTTAAGCCCAGAAGTTGGAGGTTGCTGTGAGCTGTGATGCCATAGGACTCTACAGAGGGCCACATAGTGAGAATCTGTCTCCAAATAAAATAAATAAATAAAATAATTATGGACTCTTGAGATGGTTGAGAACTATTTTATTTCTGCCTCTGCCAGTAATTACTATTGAACCATTCCTGAACAATTTGACTTTCTTTGCTTTAGTGTCTATCATTTGTGAGATGTGAGGTGAGAGTGTACCTTTAGGATGATGGAGACTCCAGTGAGATAGGAAACAAGGAAGATCTCTGGGATCTACAAGGCACCTTATAAATAAAGAGAGCGGTGATAACCATGTTATTGCCTTTTCTGTAGCTGGAAGAGAATAGCATAGTGAGAAATCTTCTATAATTAAAAGAGAGTTGGAGAGTAAGAAAAGTTACATGGATGAAACATCTCTTGGCACATTAAACCATCTTTTTGTGTACAGTCATTACAAAATCTTGTATGGGAGAAACCTGAGAATAGTAAATCACATAGTGATTTGAGACCAAACTCAGTGCCTTAGCAAATTCACATTTTTACAAGGTTAAAAGCAGGAAGTATGGTTTTTAAAGTTAATTTATTAAGCAAAACAGTTACCCATATTGGAGAAACACTGTAAAACTAAAATGGCTATTTATACTAGTAGGAAGATGGCACCTAAATCATTAAATTGGCTTAATTTATCTTCTGTTGAAATATCATGAGGTTCTGGTAGAGTGTTTTTAGAAGGGTGGATATTAAATTTGATTTTCCTGAGACCATTATAATCAAAAATCTTTTTAGTCCATTTGGTTGCTCTTTGTTAACCAAGGTGATTCGATTCACTTACGCAGGTAATGTGAATGTCCTTAGGAACCAGCCCCTGTAGTTTCAGCTAAGTTAGTTAACGTAGTTTCAATTTCTTGGAAGAGGAGATGACATGGGATTTTTTTCCCCCTTAAATTTGCATAAAGAGTGTCTAGTTCCTTAAGTGCAGGCAGATTTCAAAGTCCACTTTCTTCCCTTTATTCAGATGTTGTGAGGGCATCTGAATGCCCATCTTTTAAGTCCTTTGGCACTTTTCTAGATGAGCATGCACTTGTATGCTTTTAAGACTGCATTCCCTCTTTCTCTGGCCTAAAACTATGCAAACACTGAATTTATTCTCTTTTCTTTTCATGTGTCCATAACTGCTTATTTCCTAGATAATTCTATTTTAATGAGATTGTTAAACGGTTTCTCAGCCAACCCTAGTCCATAATATTTTAGGGCAGTAACATGTATTTCTTTCATTTTAATGTATTCTAATTCTACACTGAAGAAATTCTTAACAGGAAATTTAAATCAAGAATAAATGGGACCTGAGGAAACAGACTCATGAAAATGCTCTACAGAATGATGGTGCTGAAACTGGTTTCCTTCCTAGTTCAAAACCATTTTAGAAACGGCATGGGTGACCTTTATTTTCTTCTCTGTGGCACACACGACTGTAATTTCCCATGACTATTTATGGTCTGTACAGCCCTTGTCTAACTACCCCCCTCCCTTTTAAATGTCAACAGAATACGTGTTTCTTTAATGGAAAAATTTCTATTTTGGGGAAGCTGTTTTTCCTCAGATAAGTAATAGAGTTGGTGAGTGTGTAAATTGTGTGGCGTGTGCAAGACTGAGGAATATTAAATTAGTGGATTGAAAGCTTCGAATGATAGTCTTGGTAAGGACTTCTAATATAAAACCTCCTTTAAAATCCAAGACAAAACATAACTGTACCTGGTATTCCATGTTCACCCTTTGTATTTTTTTTTTGTTTGTTTTTTTGCTTTTTTGGTTTGGGCCAGGGTCGGGTTTGAACCCACCACCTCCAGTATATGGGGCCAATGCCCTACTCCTTTGAGCTACAGGTGCTGCCCCACCCTTTTTATTTTATGTATTCTTTCATTTTAATGAAATGAAAAATGGTTTTATTTTTATGTCTAACCTATGGCAGAGTAGTCCTGAATTGAATGTGAAAATTTCAAACCAAGGTGATTGTGAAATGAGAGAACAGGGAGGCTTGTTAGGGGTAGGTTTGGTGGGAAGGCAAGGTAGATCTGACCCTGCTCTTGGGGTGAGTTCTGTGCACAGAGCACATTGTCCATTTCCCGGTTGTTGGAGCTGCACAGTTAGATGCCCACCTACAGTGTACAGAGTCGTCTTTGACCCAAACCATGACACAGTCCATCCCTGCTCTATCCTTCCCATCCTTTCTGAGTGATTTGGAAGCTGATCACAGCAAGGGTTTTGCTGCAGTTCCCCCAACTCTGCGCTGTGCATTATCCTAATGTTTCGCAATAACTGTGAAGAGTGACACATGTCTGGTTGTTGACAATTATAGTTCTCTTAGCTATGAAACTGTTCTCTGTATTTTATTCATATTCACTCTGTCATCTAGAAACCATGGCAGCGTATATGTTACCTTGTTTATTTTAACGTAAATTTTATTGAAGTATAATACAAATACAGAAAAGGGGCTAAATCCTAAGTATAGCACTTAGTGAATTTTCTCAAAGTAAAACACACTTGGGTAACCAGCACCCAGACCTAGAAACAGAACACTATGATGCTAGAAATGTTCCACACCATCTCCTGGATCCTGTCACTGAGGTGGGGGTGTCACCTCCCCCCCAGCCTCGCCACCATTCTGACTTCCGTTACCACAGGTTAGTTTTGCCGACTTTGAGACGTGTGAGTTAAGGAACCGTACGGCGCGTCCTCACCGTGTGCAGCTTCATTGGCTCTGTATTGTATCTCTGGGGTTCATCTTGTTGATGAATGTAGCTGTAGTTCTTTGTTCTCATTGCTTTATTGTATCCTGATATTTAATACAGAGCAAATTGTCTCCTGCAATTGTGAATGTATACTTATAAAAATGTAATTTGGACATCATACTGAAAAGATCTTAGTCACTACATAATTTAGTTGTATTGGGATCTAATGCCTAATTGTTTTATTACTATAAGAACTCTTATTAAAAAGTAAATTGTTTTTCTCACCCTTAAGTGAGAATATTAAGTTTATTAAGTTTACCATACCACTTTCTCTTTCACTCCTCACCAGCTATAAAAATAATCATTACTTCCTCTTGACTTTGTGCTTCCATAAATTTTGATTTTTATCTCCTTGTATTTGATACAGATTGATACCTGTTGTTAAAATCGTAGATGATGGGTCAGAGGTCCATGTGCCTGCTAAATCGAACTCTACCCAGGGCTTATCTTTTCATTCATGTTTCCAAAGCCAGCTTCTAATATGCCTAGCACTGAGAAAGCCTTGAGGTGTGTTGAGGGCTCTGATCTAGAGCTCTGGCTTATCATAGCATTTTATTGCATTTTGTCATTGTAGCCTGAGATTCCTGAATGCATCTGCAAACAAACTGGAAAGCCTTCCGCCAGCTACACTCTGTGAAGAGACAAACAGTATCTTACAAGAGTTGTATTTAACAAATAACAGCCTCACGGACAAATGTGTGCCCTTACTAACTGGACACCCCCATCTGAAGATTCTTCACATGGCCTATAACCGACTTCAGAGTTTTCCAGCAAGGTAAAGGATGGTCATAAAGTGATGTCCTCAGTTGCATTTCTAAAAATGTGTTTATAGATAGAAAGAAGAAAGCTGGACTGTTTATTTTCCGGGCAATTAAAGCCTGCTCGCTTGTTCCTTGCTGTCTTTTAAGCTAAGTGTAATTCATACTTCCCGAAAGAGAAATGTATTGGTTCTCTCAATATGAGTGAATCCAAAGACCCAATCACAAGAATGTGCTTAAAATTATGAAATAAGGTGTTTTGTTTAGCAGGTAATTTTTTTTTCTGCTTTTCAACCAAATTTTAAAAAAAAGTTAACCTGATATGATAGGACTTTGAATGTAAACCAGGAAACCGAAGGAACTTCATTATCCAGCAACTGTTGGATTTGTGCTCATGTCGTACAAAGATGGTAACCTACAAACCATGGAAACCGCAGTGCTGCAAATTATGGCTCTTGGAAGATTCCATTTTAAATTTTTTTTCATTTTAATTTCTAATTTTAGGGGAACAGTGGCATTACTTCCAGCTTTATGTGAATGTACAGAGTCTGCCATGAGGATTGTACTCCACTTCCATTTCACTGGCATTTATCCATCTTATGAGTTAGGACTTGGAACACACACTCCCATCAAGAATGCAAGTGCTACCCTCCGTGGTATCCTGCTAGTCACTGGAACTCAAGTCTTGGGGTCAAATCCAAGTACTAGGACAGTCTTCCTCTTTTGCTGTCAGGGCCACCCATCTATAAGCCCTTGCTAAAGGAAGAAGGCCCAAATATGTGTTGACTTAAAGTATTGCTCTGTTTTTTCTTTTTTCTTTTTTTTTTTTTTTTAAATATATGGAACGCTTCACGAATTTGCATGTCATCCTTGCACAGGGGCTATGCTAATCTTCTCTGTATCATTCCAATTTTAGTATATGTGCTGCTGAAGCGAGCACAGTATTGCTCTGGTTTTGGCATAATAAAAGTATTTTTTAAAACTCCCAATTTGATATTAATAATTAAATTGTATTATGTTTACTTCCATGTACTTTTTTACTTTGGAATGGGAATATTGTATTTTTGGGAAAACCTGATAATCACATAACAGTAATGCATCTGAAAGGGGGCTCCTTGTCCTCTGATGATGAACTCCTCAGGATCACTGAGGATGTATCCCCCATGCTGGGTGTAATCACCCACCCTAAGTGCAGAGAATTTTTTTATGCACCTTGTAAAAAATCCATGTAGCAATAATTCTGTCTCCCGGAGGGCTATGACGTGGCTCACTAGCTGCCCTGAGCACCACAAGATCCAGGACTGTGACTTTCTTATCTTCATCAGCGTTGTATCTCACACATGGTCCACCGCCTACAGTCAACTCAGCAAATGGTCCCTGAATTAAGGAACATGCCCCAGTGAGCCGGTCTTCTTATCTTCAGGTCTTTTGCTGCCTTTTTCTGTGTTGAGAGATGGAAACTTTTTGAGTTTTCCTATCTTGGTCCTGTTTTCTGTCCATATTTCTTTTCCAAGTAGGACAACAATGTATTTAAAGAACACAGTTATAAATTCAGATGATCATAGATTACTTCACAGTCTGTGTATGTGACATTGTTTGAAGTATATTCTGATATCATGTTGCATGCTTATATTTAATTGTTTCAAGATATATTGTAACAAATGAAACATAAACCGCAGAAAAGATCCCAATAACTGTAAACTAAGAGATTAAGATCGTAGGCTTGAGTTACGCTAACTGGGAATCTTGTACTTCTTGGAGTCTAGCACCACCAGTGGCAGGGAGAGGGTAGATGCTAAAGTGGGTCGGGGGATTTCAGAGGTAGAACAGTTGGTTTTTTCTTCAAAACTTATAGAAAATGCAAGAAACTCTGATTCTGGAAGTTTTGTTTAGTTGGTTAATTCTTACTAATTAAGATTATAGACAAAAATTGAACAGTAAAAAACATTCTCATTTGGAAGTGTTAAGTTACATTAGAATATATTGTTAAGGAAAGATTGGAGACATTTCTTCTTTGAAAATGTTTAACAAGAGTTGGGAGAATTTTGGGGGGGGCTTGGTTTGAATTTAAGATCTGCCAGAGGCCGAAAAGTGTTCCAGAGACCTTCCAGCCTATCACCTATTCCCATCTCCAGCCTCTATCTGTCTGTGTATGTGGTGCCTGAGGAATTGGGGGAGGGGAGTTTGGGGGGAAAGCATATCTTAATTTGAGATATAGCCCTGTTGTCTACATCCCCTTGATTTTGCATTGCCACTGCAAAGAAATCATACTCTCAGAGGCTTTTGACCCATTTAAGTAGGATTTTCGTTAGCGTTCTGACTAAGCTACATAGCAAAGTGACTGTTGCCGGGGTAACTTAATTTACACACAGATTTTTAGGAGGAAAAGGGCATCAATTTTCCTGCTTGTCGCCGATTTGAAGAGTTGATAGTTTTTGCTCTGTGGTGGGAAAGAGTATGTTAAAATGGGGCAGTGCCTGAGGCTCAAGGGGTAGGGCGTAGGCCCCATATACCGAAGGCAGGTTCAAACCCAGCCCCAGCCAAAAAAAGAAGATGTTAAAATGCTCTGAAATTCCACAATAATAGTAAGGAATTGGTTGGTTGCAAAAATGACTGTTGCAAATGAATCTTTAAAGTCATAGTAAATTCATCTTTTGATTCTTATTATATATAATTTTCTTTTTAAATGGCCTTATAATTATTTTTTAACTCCCTCCCCAATGGATTTTCTTCTTTCTAGTAAAATGGCGAAACTGGAGGAACTTGAAGAGATTGACCTAAGTGGGAATAAACTGAAAGCCATCCCAACAACTATCATGAATTGCAGGCGCATGCACACTGTAATTGCTCACTCCAATTGCATCGAAGTCTTTCCTGAAGTTATGCAGCTCCCAGAAATCAAGGTAGGTGGCTTAATTTCATAAACTCTAAGCTTCAGGTCAGCAAAGAGAATTGATGTCCCCAGTTCATCAGTTTAAGATGTGTACACCTGGGCGGCGCCTGAGGCTCAGTGAGTGGGGCGTTGGCCCCTTGCACTGAAGGTGGCAGGTTCAAACCCAGCCGTGGCCAAACTGCAACAACAACAACAGCAACAAAAAGATAGCTGGGCATTGTGGTGGGCACCCATAGTTCTGGCTACTCAGGAGGCTGAGGCAAGAGAATCGCCTAAGCCCAAGAGCTGAAGGTTGCTGTGAGCTGGGACGCCACGGCACTCTACCAAGGGCAACAAAGTGAGACTATCTCTAAAAAAAAAAAAAAGATATGTGGGCGGTGCCTGTGGCTCAAAGGGGTAGGGCGCCAGCCCCATATGCCAGAGGTGGTGGATTCAAACCCAGCCCCGGCCAAAACTGCCAAAAAAAAAGATGTGTACACCTTTGTTGGATTTACTCAGAATGGAGACCCCAACAGTCCTTGCTCCATGCTTCCTAACCAATGGGCTCTGCTGTTGACCTAGCAGAGTTTAAAAAAGAAAGAAAGAGAAAGAGAGAAAGAAAGGAAGGAAGGGAAAAGGGGGAAGGGAGAAAGAAAGAAAATGCTAGACCAGGTATTAGGAAAATTGCATTCCTTGGCTCTGTTCCTAACTAGCTGTGTGACAGGAGCTAGCCACATAATTGTCCCTATACTTCTTGTTCTATTAATACTTACTTACTTCCAAGGTGATTATAAGGCTCGAAGGATGAGTCAGGTGCAATAGCAGTTTGAGAAAGTGAACAGTGCCACTGCACACCCTACCCTTTCTAACTCAGCTAACCAAACAGCATACCCCCCACAGTAGCCAGTCAGTGATAGACTAACATCATTGCCATTGCCATACATTGATTTCAACTAAATAAAATTGACATAACAGATGCTGTTCTCATTTGATAGAAGTCAGACACTCGGGAGCTGAAAAATGAAGAGATTTGTGTAAAATTAAGATGGCAAATTGGTGGGAGAGATAGTCTGCAATCCCTGGCTTCCTTACTCAAGGTGGACTCTCAGGATGAAACCAGTCACTAGAATGAAAGCCATCTAACTACTTTACTTCCTTTTGGGTGTTGTAGGGGATACAAAATTGAGTTCTTTGTATATAATGTAATTTTTCATTTGTGTCTTAGCATTTCTAATTATCAATTTTATGCTTAATAAAAAAATAATTCAGTGGCTTTAGACTTGGAGCATATTCCAATCTAATGAGGAATGAGTAGCCCTTATTTAGCCATTCTTTACTTTTCAGGGACTTCCTGATATAAACCTCGTGTATAAGATTAAGAAATTATATAGACATTTGAAGACACTTTAAATAGCATGAATAAGTTTTCATCACAACAGTTTTTAAACATTTATGTGGTTAAGGTGTGAGTAAGCCATTTTCTCTGTGTATGTGTGTGTACAGATGCTTTAAGCCATGAAATGTCTTGTTTGGGACTTTAAGAGCACTAGTATCCCATATATCACAGGGGCATTTTAAAATGTTTATTATAAATTTCAAGAAACATTTTACTTCCTGTGTAGTATCTTTCACAGTGGGGAAATGGCAGGGCTCTGAAGGGGGACAGATCTCCCAGCTGAAAATTACTTCACTGCTTAGTTTCCTCATATGTAAAATGAGGAAAAGAATAGTATTTCCTTTACAGTATTATGTGGATGAAATGAAAGAATATAGGGCTTGGCCCCCATAGCTCAGTGAGTGGGGTACCGGCCACATACACTGAAGCTGGTGGGTTTGAGCCCGGCCTGGGCCAGCTAAATGATGACAACTGCAACCAAAAAATAGCCAGACGTTGTGGCGGGCATCTGTAGTCCCAGCTACTGGGGAGGCTGAGGCAAGAGAATCACTTAAGCCCAAGAGTTTGAGGTTGCTGTGAGCTGCGATGCCACAGCACTCTACTGAGGGCGACATGGTGAGACTCTGTCTCAAAAAAAAAAAAAAAAAGAAGAAGAAAGAAATGAAAGAATATACTCAAAGCTTTGGAAATAGGAGTGGCACATAAAAGCTTCCTAAATGTTAGCTATTAGCAACACAAGTCCTCCATAGGGTTCAACTGTGATATTGATTATATGGAACAAGTATTTTGGCTGAAGCTCAAAAAAAATTCCAGGAAATTTACTACTCAAGCAAATGCTTCTTGGCCTCAGCACAGGAAAGAGGTCAACTAAGCCTTCTGGGAGTTCCTAAGCTGCCCCTTTGACTTAGGGGCCGTGCTGTGTTGGCTTTTATGGGGGTGCTGGTAAACTGGTCTCAGTGTGAGGCACAGGGTGATAGGCTAGCTGTCTTAAGATTAACCTCCACTTTTTTAAGTTTCTGGTTTAAAATACAAATAAACATTTGAATATTTTTAGGTTTTGAGTAGGTTTTACAAATTATGAATCTTGCTATATGAAAACTAGTTTCTCCTAGATTCTTGGTTGGATTCCTGGATTCCAGAATTAGTGTCTTCTATTTCTGTTGAATTCCTTCCCCTTTTGTCTTCTGTCTGTACCCAGCTTTACAATTGCTTTCAAATTTTACTTCTGGAATTACTTTTTAAATGGTTTCAGTACTTTGATTCTTTTATTGGTCCCACCCCCCAGTTATTACACCTGAGCATTTTCCTCATGTTGACAATCCCCAGTCTGTTAGATGCAGTTCTTGCCTTACCAGTAGATGAGGTTTTGTTGTTGGGAGAGAGCTTTTTGGAGGGGTGGTAAGCAATATCAGGTATCCTTTATGTACAAAAATTTAAATTTTCCAGCCTGGACAATTATGGGAAAAATAACAGGTATATTATGTGAGAACTCTGAATTGATATTTTAATGTACATTTTCATGAAAATATTTTCAGTTGCATTATAAGTATTTACACATATTTGGACTAAGAGAAAATTCCTGATAAAAATGGTACTGATGTATCTTAAATGATAAATATACCAATGAGAGCCTTCATTGCAGGCTCAGTGCCTGTAGCTCAAGTGGCTAAGTAGCCAGCCACATACATTAGAGTTGGCGGGTTCGAATCCAGCCTGGGCCTGCCAAACAACAATGACAACTATGACCAAAAAATAGCCGAGCGTTGTGGCAGGTGCCTGTAGTCCCAGCTACTTGGGAGGCTGAGGCAAGAGAATCGCTTAAGCTCAGGAGTTGGAGGTTGCTGTGAGCTGTGACGCTTTGGCACTCTACCCAGGGCAACAGTTTGAGGCTCTGTCTCAAAAAAAAGAAAGAAAGAAAGAAAGTCTTCTCTGCACATTGAGCCCTAAAGTACATTTTTAATGTAAAAGAAATGATTTCATTCCTAAGATGTTGTAACCATATTAAAATTTTATTATTGAGTTAATAACACTAGATTATATTCATATTGCTTCTTCAAAATATTCCAGTACAGTAGATGTTAGTTATATAGTATCTCATAAAGGTATTAATATTATTGCAATTATAAAACCTTAACAGAAAACAAATTTAAAGGGATGAGATCGTGGTATGTGTAACTAGCTAGTTCTCTCCAGTCTTTTCAAACACTAAGGAAAAATGTTCACTCACAGCTTTGTTACCAGTGCTTTGAAAACAGTTACGGTTTGAATGGGTAAATAATTCTCCATACTAAACCATGTATGTTAAAATGTTTTTTTAAAACATTTGAAAAATTAGGCTGTTATTCAAATATACCTAAAACAGAAACTACATTTATCTTCTAAACTTGGATAAAGTTGAGCTCTGGCATCTTTTTCATTTTGGTTCATCCCATGAAGTCTGTTAAAATCATCATCAGGTGTTAATTTCTGTATTTGGATAGGGAGGTCATGTCAGTTGTTAATTGAAAAAAAAAAAAAAAACTTTTTTTTTTTCCAGAATATTCTGATGACTCAAGTGTACCCAAAGTCATAGTACATTTGCTCCTTATATTATTTTTCCTCACCTTTGTTTAGTACTTTGAAATTAATCTTCCAAACCCAACCACCAGGCCTGTGTCGTTTGGAGCAGATTGCATGTTTGGTTCTCAGGTAGACCTCCCTCTGGATATAGATTAGTTCTCAGTCACCCAGGAAGGAAGGCAAGAGCTGAGGCACACATAGGCCAGACTTAGTTTGTCTGGTCCTGGGCCTAAGCCCATGCTCAGGCCATTCATGGCTGACGAACCCCGGAAGCAGAGATGGCCACGGATATGGCACTTGGTTCTCCTTCCACTGAACTACACAGCAATCAATACTGGTGCTGTAATAGTTGGGCAACAAAATCCACTCTGTTAGTTGAATGATTTCCAATTAGGGATTAACTCTAACCCTTTTTGAAGTGTATTTTAAGCAGATGAAATAAATATGTCACTCATGTGGTAAATGGAATTTGTAATTTGGGACTTAAACACAATATCAGCAACATCATCATATTTTCACATTTCCTTGGCTTCTTGATTCTAAGAACAGTATCTTTTAAAATGTTTCAGTCCTCTTCGGAAGATTAGTTTCATGTTTGGGCTATATAGTAATAAACTATTTAAATAAGTTAAGTGAACTCATATTTAGAATCTTTGTTACTTTAACTGGGAAATGGAGGATGTATGAATTATTTTTAATATGCAGTACTCTGAGGACAAGGGCTGTAGGAAGTTTCAAAAATGAACAGACCTACTTCTGGATATAGATCTGCTCTCAGTCAGCTAGAGGGGAAACACACCCCTACAGTCCCCATGTAGCCAGACTTGGCTTGTCCAGATCCTCACAAGCCCTGTTTGCTCTTGTTACCTGTAAAATGAGATGGAAAAGAGAGTATCAGCACAGTCATAAAGAAAGACACATAGAGCATGGGGAATGGCGGGGTCAGAATGGATGAAAGAAAATGGAGTAATTCTTCAGGAAGTAGGATAATAGCAATGAAGACACAACAGGAACCAAGTTAGGTGTCATGTGAGTGGAACAGTTGATGTAGTAGACTTAAAAGGTCAGCTAGGTATAATGCATGTCCCCAAATCAGAAACCAGGATCTGTCATCATTATGGTCCTGGAATCAGGTTGAGTTATAATAGTTACTTAGGAAATTTTCTAACACTCAGAAGTCTAATGTCAATTTCTGTTTGGGACAGGGCTCCATATAAGGGCCGAGGAAGGAGGAAGCAAGCAGTGTATACTAGGAAGTGGCCCTTGAACCCCCTTTTCTCCCTGCCCCGTGAGGAATAGACTAGCATAAAGCTAAGACAGCATATTCTCTCTGTCTTTCAAAATTGCTGTGATGGGTTAACTCAGATTAGTTTTGTTTTTGTATTTGGTTTTTTTAAACTCTTATTTCAGCAGATGGTTCTGAATTCAAAGCCATACCTTTTCCAACAACATACTTCATACATCTTATGGGGAGGGTTATGTATACTATACAGATAAGCGACTGGTCCTCTGAGCTTGTGCATATGTGAGCATGGTGACTGTGAGTCCTCAAAAGAAGTAGGCTGTGAGGTGGTCACTCTGATGCTGTGCAGATCCCCGAGGGGAAGGGGAAGTGTGCTTATGCACCCAGCAATCCAAGAGACAGCATGGAATCATCTGTACACGTTTTTTTTCAGGACCTCGCTTCAATCTAAAATTTATTGCTCATCCTGTCTTTTACTTTTTACTGTGTGTTTGTTTTAATGTAAAAATAATGACTCTTCAAGACTCTTTATAATCTTTGAGTAAAACTGAAGCCCTCAGAAGCATGTACCAGGTTCTCTGTAACTTTGTAAGAGACAACTGAGTACCACTGAGGGCACACACAACCAATTTTAAGAAGGTTAAAATTCCTTTATGATACAAAGAAGTTATTGATACAGGATGCATTTTCTAAAAGTCAAATTTTGCAAATAATTTAGTTTTAATGCTTGAGGAAATATTCAGTATTTGGAGGAATAGAACACTGAGTATTTTTTTAAACAAATCTTTACCCCAATTTTCATTTTTTCATTTTTATTGGTTCAAATTCTTGCCAATAAGGTTTCCCAATTCTAAAATCCAGTTTGGAAAAATCAAAGAGAGCTAGTATATTTAAATTTAAAAGGAAGGCTTTATACAAGATTAAGGGTCGTCTTTTGCAACTCCCTGAAAGGTGAAGATGTTTAAACATTAATAAACATTTCTGAATAATTTATAAATATAATTTTATATAGTAAAATATTATTATACTTTGGCTTTGGGGTCTGTGTTTGAGGTATAAGGTAGGTTCACAGGTTTACTTAGATACATGAACACCCCACAGTAGCGATCACTTAGTCTTTTACAATAGGAATTATAGTTAAGAGAATTTGATTAAAAATTATATATGAGAAATAGTAGTATACACATGTTTATGTTTATTTTTAAGCTACAGTGTTCTAGTTCCTATTAGCTATAACAAGGGGAGAGGGTGTGAACTGCTTTATATGAGACGTGATGTCCAGTTTCATCATTTGGTCCATCTCTATAGAATAAGCCTTATCTTCTATTCTCTGACCCAACAGTGTCCACCTACACCAGCCTGACACACAACGTATAGATCGGTCCCATCTCCTTCCTGGTGTACACGCTGTCAGCTCGCCTGTTCTGACATGCCCAATTACCTTTGATTCTACACACAAATCCTCTCTTCTAGAAATGGCTCTCAGGGATCTGAACAGCTGTCCCTGTGCTGTTGTAACCCATGCACACTCCTGTCACAGCATCCATCGTGGAGGCTGAAGATTGTATTGTTTACTTCCTCTTCCAGCCTGCAGGTTCCTTGAGGGCCACCTCTCTGTATCGCTGATATCTTGTGCATTGCCTACTAATTTGTAGGTGCTTGAATACATGTTCTTTTAAATGAATACTTGGAATTTATCAATTTTTATCAATTCAGAATGAAACTTAGTGAGCCTGTTCAATGTGGAAATGGGTTATAACACCAACAGCTTTTGGGAAGTGCAGGCTGTGGCTAGGAGCCCCATTTGTGTTGGGGAGCACCGTTGATGCAGTGGACCAGTGGCGTCTGAACAAAGGAGGAAAGCAAGGTTTACAGAGTCTCCTCCAGGAGCCAGTCGCCTTTTCAGGGCAGTGTAGGCAGATGATGAATGATACACTACTATGAAAATTAACATGCCTATTTGGTAATGTTCTATGAGAACACATACGCTATGCTCCATGAATTACACTTAATCTAACTGTATTCCTTTTCTTTGAGATAAGCTGATTATTTCTCTATGGTCTTATCTAAATTGTATTTGTAATAATTTTCCTCTGAATCATGAGTTCTTAGCCATGGGTTACCTCACTTTTTCCTGAGGATTGGGTATTATTTTGGGTATTCTTACCAGAATTGTGATTATAACAAAGTAATTTTTGTTAGTTACATTGTAGAATGGGCCTGAAAGAGGTAATGGTAATTTTCTGTTAGTTGTGTTTTAGCCAAGGTTAACAATCTATTTAACAGCATAGTTTTAAGAAAATTGCAGTACCTTAAACATGGGGTTGCATTCATTAACAAAAAGACTATGTTGGTACTATTTTTCTCTCATGTCACAGATATTTTTGTTTTCTTAGTGGTAGCCTTTACCGTTATTCAGCCAACAAGTGTTTGTTAAGTACCTCAGCAGTAAAGCAGTGTTGAGGACTATTAAAAAAATATGAAGTAGCACTTGTGTGTCACTCATTGTGTTAATAACTTCAGTAGAAGAACACCAGATACCAGCCTCCTGTAATTATTATTCAGTCTCTTAATTTTTATGAACTTCCTTCAGTGTGCAGAGCATAAAAGGGTGTTTCTCTGCCTCTCTGCCATTAAGAAAATAGTTACATTTTCATGCAGAAGAAAACAAGTGACATTGAAAATGTATTGGAATTGCACTACAATGCTTTGCACAACCACCTGAGCATTGTGTTTCAGTTTCTGTCCTAGCAGATTTAATTACTGAAGGACCTTCCCAGATTCCTTCATTTATTAGTTTAACAAATAATTTTCTCCTGCATGCCAGGCGATCAGTTGTTCGCCTGTTCACCCTTTCATGAAGTCACTCGGCATCTGCTCTTGCTGCTGCCCTGCACATAGGATGTATGGGGAGCGGCGCTCCCTGCTCGCTGAAGTCACAGGCTGACGGGATGAATGAATAAGCAGGTGATCATAACAAGGGTCATCTCATTCCAACAGGGGTTGGAGCAGAGTTTGAAATGAGTTCAGTCTTAAAAGGGATGAGCCAGATTTTTCCAGGTAAAAGGAAGAGAGTTCTGTCACAGAGAGCAGCAAACGAGAACAGGCCCCAAACAGGAGCTGTGGTTGCTCTGACTGGGCTGGACATGGAGTGTGAGGAAGCAAGTGGTGAAATAGGAAGGAAGGGCCTTCTTGGACATCCTGAGGAGTTTGATGGCAGGTTGAAGGGCACCTGGGAGCAGCAGAGAGACTAAGGCTGGAGTGAGAGTGGACAGAATAAGCCACGGTAGATAAACCACACTGACGGTTGAGGGTAGGGCATAATGACGCCAGACCCCAAGCATACTACAGTATAGCCAAGCCCGGGGGTGAGGGAGACTGGGATGCAGATGGGCCAGGGTGCAGACCAGGCTAGTAGCACTCCATGAAGGGGAATGGCTGCTGTGAATCAAGGGTTTAGTTGGAGAAGCCTCCGGGAGCAAATGGGCCTAGGCTGGTGTCCTGGAAGCAGCATCTCTAAGATCTACATTACAACCTCCAGCTTTATCTTCATACATAATTACCCTACAAACTCATTTCATAATTTGTTAATTTAGAGAATGAGCTATTTTATATTTGTAGAACTCTGAAAGTTTAAATCTTCAGATACTATTTTTAAAAGTTCCTATTAATTTTGTAAAATTTGGTATTGCTATAGAATCTCTTTAATTCTTCACTCAAGACATTCTCTGAGCCCTGAATTTCTTTCTGTCAACAATTTATATCCTAAGCTACCCACACTTATTAGACCGATAGCTCATGATCCCTTACTCTCCAGTAGATTGGATGTGTATTTATCCCCACGTACTGAAAGGCATTCTACCTCATAGCAGGTCTGACTATGCTGACGTGTACTGACTATGCTGGCAGTATGACCCGTTACTAACAGTATTATCACAGTTCTTCATTAAAGTTTGGTTAACTGTTTATGCAGCCCATTTATAATTGAAAACAAACAGAAAGGAACCAAATGTGCACAATGTGTTCAGCACACCCCCGGGTGAAGGCTCAACTACAACTTGAAGTTTGTTAACTTTAGAATTGAAAACAGTGTAACCTAAACATTTGTACCTTCATATTAACTTGAAATTAAAAAAAAAAAATCATACTCTGGTTTCTCTTTAGATCGTATAAAGATTTCACCTTTTACTTAAAAAAAAAAAAGAAATGAAAAAAGAGATGACCTCTTCTCAATTATTATTGTGTAGGTTAGGTGAAGTATATGGAGCTATTAAAGCTTGATGGTGTCAGGCCATTCAGGCTGCTATATCAAAGCACTTTAGACTTGTTACTGTATCGACTACAGAAATACATTGCTTATACTTCTGGAGGCTGGGAAGTCCAAGATCAAGGTGCCAGCCTGTTTGGTCTTTTGAGAGCCTGTTCCTCATAGACGGTCTCTTGACGGGAGGAGTGAGGAAACTCCACTGGGCCTCCTTTATATGGTCACTAATCACATTCACAAGTGCAAAGTCCTTAAGACCTACTAACCACCCCCAAACCCCCTTCATAATATTATCATATTATCATCATATTGGGGATTAAGTTTCAACACACAAATTTTGGTAATATACCAACATTCAGACCATAGCAATGGAAATGAAGATGAGGAAAAATGGTTGCCATAGAGTGATAGAAGACTAAGTGAAATGTAATGAAATTGTACCTACATTTATGATTTTTAAAGACTTTTTAAAAATATTAACAATAAGGCTACAAGGGGGGGGAAAAAACCTCAGAATGCTAACACTCATTGTGTTAGGGTGCTGATTTTAAGGGTAAGTTTTCTGAGCTTTTACATTTGCCCAGCATTTTGTGGGCAGTGTGGTTATGATGCTCTTAAAATAAAATGTAATCATTTAAAATGGCAGTATAATTATATGTCATTGCCACTATTTACAAGCAACAATATGAAACATTTGGGGTATTATGGTATGAAGCATTATTTTTTTTGAAGTCTGTTGAAAATATATTTCTCCAAAAGTACAGGTTTTCATTTTACCCAATCTCTACCCCTCCTCAGTCCCCAACAAATTCTTTAAGAATTTTTCCAAATGAAAAGAAGATGTTGTCCACTTTCAAGATCTTGAAATTATTGAATACAATTCACCTTTAAGTCAGTGGTTCTCAACCTGTGGGTCGCGACCCATAGGAACTGTATTAAAGGGTTGCGGCATTAGGAAAGTTAAGAACCACTGTTTTAAGCATTTTTTAATATTCTAATAAGGTGCTGACTAACTCAAACCAGATACCTGAATGCTTCCACCCCGTTCTATCTAACGGTGAAGTCCATGGCCCTGGCAAGTTGCTTTCTCTTGTACGTGATGAGCCTTCTCCACCCAGTTCCTCAGCTCCTCTTTTTAGAGTTTGCCTCATTTAAGGTATAATTGGTTTCGTGAGAGGGGAGATAGTCCCATTTACTACTTACAATTTTTGTTCTAATCCATATGCTGACCCTTCTCTGGTGGTTTTTCAGGCTAAATTAGGCAGGACCTGTGGGCAGAGTCCAGGTGTTCTTACCTGAGGGCAGGACCCACACCTGACTCAGCCTTCTCCTCCTTGTCCCCAGTCGCAGGCCCACCCGCTAGTCTACCCTTTACCACCAACTTCTTATTTAGCTTCTTTTGAAGCGTCTTCTCAGTTGGGGTATGTGTTTCCTGCTTTTTTCTTACTTTGCGTGTTTTTCTGCTGTTTTTTGTTTTGTCTTAAGAAAGCCCCTTGCAGTTCATTACAGTGTTTGAGCTGTAGCTCTCATGGCCACAGCAGGCACAGGGATTTGGTAAGCAATGAGAGAAAATTCCAGCCAGGCACGGTTGCTTACACGTATAATCCTAGCACTGTGGGAGGCCGAGGTGGGTGGATTGCTTGAGCTCAAGAGTTTGAGACCAACCAGGACAAGAACGAAACCCTGTCTCTAAAAAGTAAAATAGCCGGACGTTATGGCAAGCTCCTGTAATCCCAGCGAGTCAGTCAGGAGGCTAAGGCAAGAAAATCGTGCCCAAGAGTTGAAGGTTGCTGTGAACTGTGATGCCCTGACACTTTACTGAGGATGACAAAGTTGAGACTCTGTCTCAAGGGAGAAAAAAAAAAACCTCCCCATCCTCAGGATCTTTCCGTTAACATGCTTAATATTTGTCATTGTAGAGGTGAACTTAATGGGAAAGGTAGGGAGAATAAAGAGCATAGGTTTTCTCTATTACTCAAGAAAGTAAAAAATTCTACTGCATTTAGCAAAATTTGTTTTAAATGTTTATGGCAAAGTAAAAGACAAGCTTTTGCATTTGACTTTTAGGGACTTAAGTCCCCTATTATGGGGATTTAATATAATTGATTTGCCTGCAAAGGGCAGGAGTAGAGAGCTACCTAAAGAACTTCTTCAGACCGTATCTCTTTCCTGTTTGCTCTTGTTCCTACAGTGTGTGGACCTGAGCTGTAATGAGCTAAGTGAAGTCACCTTACCAGAAAACCTGCCTCCCAAACTGCAAGAACTAGACCTGACTGGAAACCCTCGCCTTGTCCTTGATCACAAAACCCTGGAACTCCTGAAGTGAGTATTTGGGAAAGCTCTGTAGCCCCATCATCTTTCACTGGCAAGGAGACTTAAGACTTAGTAAAAGCACAAAACAGAAGATAGGAAGCATCATTCAACTTGTGGTCCTCATCTGCACACATAACAGGAGATAGAGAATGAACAGCCAGGATGCACACTTAATTCTCAGTAGTTACTGATGACGTGGTTGTGACACTTAACACAAACATTAAGAACAGATTTTCAAAGAGAGAAATATGTAAAGAAAATTCACAATTTGGTGCTGAAATCCAGATTATTTAAACAAAACTAGGATTGTGGAGTAGTTAGATACTATTAATGTCCTCTTTGTGTTTGTTGGAGTAGTTCGTTGATAACCATTTTCTTGGTATTGATAAAGAATTACAGGTTGAAATTTGCTACTTAAAACATTAAAGCTTACCTCAGTAGAAAAGATATATTTATAAGAGCGTACATCACAGAACTCTAAATGTCTCTCGGTAGAATCAAACAAATTATGCTCCATAATTGAATGTTATGCATCCACCAAAAACGGTGGTATGGAACCTTGGAAGAGCTCTATCGTGCAAGACATGAAAAGTAACTTTTATAGTAGAATTTCAGTTTTTGCAAATCAGATTAATGTGCACTTGGGTATATGTACGTGAGTATGTATACACATACCTAGAAAATGCCTGAAAGGGTGTGTAACAAAATGTTACCATAGTGTTATTCTCTGGATAAAAGGATTATGGGTGCTCTTTATTGTCTTCTTTAAACTTACCTGAATTTTCAGGATTTTTCGTAGTGTATCAGCAGCAGTCTGAACTGAGCTTATGTGCATCATGCTTTCAGATTTATAAATAATTAGCATCAGACAATGAAATCACAACACTCATATAAAAATGTCAACCTTCTGTTCAGCACCTAGACGCTTGTGGGTTCTTAATAACTCAAGAATTTCTGTCTATTATTTGCTTCTGGAGGGTTATCATGTGGAATTGCGTGCCAGCGCGGACTCAGATAAGGAAGAACAAGAGTGAACGTTCAGAGCACTTCAGAGAGCTGCTGAGCCACTGTGTGTTCAGCTGGGCAGAGAAGAGAAGTTGCTGCTTTACTAGAAAGGGTTATTGAGGCAGGAGGGAGAGTAGGGAGTTTTTTAATTATCAGGCTAGGAAATAATTATTTCTTTGAATATTCTGTGTTCTGTAAATGTTACAAACATCTTTAGAAATTAGCTTTCACTTTTCCCTGGAATTCAGAAAGGTAACTTAAGAAGCTCATTGCGGGCTCGGCGCCTGTGGCTCAATCGGCTAAGGCACCAGCCACGTACACCTAAGGTGGCAGGTTCAAATCCCCAGCCCGGGCCCGCCAAACAACAATGATGGCTGCAACCAAAAAATGGCTGGGCGTTGTGGCAGGCGCCTGTGGTCCCAGCTACTTGGGAGGCGGAGGCAGGAGACTTGCTTAAGCCCAGGAGTTGGAGGTTGCTATGAGCTGTGATGCCATGGCACTCTACATGGATAGCTTGAGGCTCCATCTCAAAAAAAAAAAAAAAGAAGAAGCTCATTGCGTTGTTTACCATTTTAGATTAATATTGAGCACCAGACCATATGGAGAGCACATGATGGAGGACTGGTTTTTGTTAATGCCTGTCTTTTATTGATAGGATCGAAAATGTTGAAGGAGGATTTATAGCTTTACTGTAAAATGAGGTATTAACTTGAGTTGGGGATTTTCTGTTGACACTATGATTTATATGTCTTTTCAGCTTTTTAGATTATGAGGGAAAGTGAATGTTTGCTAGTAATTCAAAATAGAAACATTTCTTTAACCATATATTTTTAAATTTCAGAGAAATTCTCACAAGTTATTTTTAGAATCAAATTGAGTACTAGTTAAATATTGATTTACTTCTTTTGAGTTATAATTGGCTCTTAGGAAGGATATATAGTATTTGCTAGGTTCTTGTGGTCATGATTTAGGTGTCACGTTATCAAAAGATGATTTTATTTATATATTTATATGTATATATAATCTCTTGTCAACCTGACACATATATGTGTGTGTGTTTTTTTCTCTTGCTTAAATAATGGGAGGGATCCTGTTGGCAATTTATGAGTAATCAGAATTTATTTCACCACGTAGGCTTTTTAACAGACTACATATCTGTTTGGGGGCCACTGAATGTTTTCTAGTAGGCTGATTTTTAAGAAACCCCAATTGAGAGTTTATCCTTGTAATATTTCTAAGTGAGGTCCCATTGGACCACTTATGGCATATGAGGGCTGAGGTGAGGTAAGAACTTAAGTCTCTCAGATTAAATACATGTAGTTAACTTGTAATTTATTAAACCTCATTAGCTTTGTAATTTTACATGTACATTTTATGAAATTAGTCTCAGCCAAGTGGCTGTCCATGTGAGGAGACAGTTGGAAGCTCCAGGGAATAAGAAGTCCTTGATGATGTTCGTGAAATATTTGAAGGGGTTATGTGGGTTATGTGGACAGAAATTGTATTTGGAGATGAGTGTTCTCTCACATCACCAGAACGCAATATAATTGTGGCCAACGCTTTGTTCTTTTCAAGTCTGAGTTTTGAGGTATAAGAATATACCCCAATGTATTACTTAAATTTTGCTGTTTCATGCCAAGACTGAAAGCTGTTCTTTTCATTTCCAGGAGAGAGCAGCCATTGAGTGTGTGAAAACCTCTAATACTTGTTTTGTAATGCTCAGAAAAACTAATTCATGCTCAGTGTACATGCCCCTGGGTTTTCATTAAGGTGATAGCTGTTTCTTGTTGTGATAAATACTTCAGACACATTAAAGGTAGTAGGAAATGATAAGTACAGCATGCTTAGCAGGTGTTTTTCTTTTCCCTAAGAAAGGTAGCAATTTGCACGTTTGGTTTTAATGATTCCTGTTCTCTCCCTGTTTCTCTTGTTAGTAATATCCGCTGTTTCAAGATTGACCAGCCTTCAGCAGGAGACACATCTGGAGCACCGGCTGTGTGGAGCCACGGTTACACTGAAGCTTCGGGGGTGAAAAACAAGTAAGTCGGATGAAACTTTGGAGTGAGATTGCTTCCTGCCTGCCTCAGTTCTTTAGTGAGGATAGAAACCCGGGGCTATAGCGTACATTTTTCTCATGTAAAATTTCTTTGAGTACATTTCTCCAAAATGAGGATCCCTTATGACTTATGTTTGAATGTTAAGCTAAGCCCCTGTTTGGTATCATATAAACTCCCTTTGTGAGAGACGTTGCTAGGATACAGTGTAATTGACACGTTATATCTATATAAGACTCCAGTGTTTGGAGAAGGCCTAAGTATTGAAATGCATCCCTGCTCCTTTGAAAAGCCCCTTTCTCTTTCTCTGCAGTCTGTTTACTAAGTGAAACGGGGATAGTATTAAGGAGAAGAGGCTCTGATTGTCTGTATTCAAGATCACTCATGTTATTGACTGTGGGGCTAGTTTTACAATCTAAATTAGCTTGGTAGGAACTTGATGTCCATTCCCTGTAATGTCATCTGCTGGTCTTGCCTCCAGGACTGGTCCATCTTAATTTCTTTTTCTTTCCTATATTCACCAACCATCCCTCTCTTAGATACAAACATTGATTTTCCTGAAAAATATAACAAGCTTTTCAGGTTTGTTTGCATGTACTAGAAAGGTAAAGAATACTATAAATTGGAATAGGTATTATTTAATTAGCTAAGGTACAAGAACACAGAGTGTTGAGAGTAGGGGAAGAACAGAAAGTGGAGGAAGCTCTAATAATAACTAAGATTAGTATTCAACCCTGGGTGCACATAAGAACCAGTCAGATAAGGAAATTTTTTTTTAAATCCCCTAGCCTAGACCTATTGAATCAGAACATTTTTAAATCTCCCCAGATGTCACTAATATGTATCTAGGACTGAGAACCACTGACTGGCTAAAACTTTCCTGCAAAAATTAAGGTGGAGTTGTTGCTGCCATGCTGACTGCTTTTCTTCAGGACAAAAAGCAGCATCTGCTCAAATTCTGGATCTGGTACATTGATCCTTTCCTCTTTCCCTGAGGTGTGATTTGGCCTTGTGCTAGCTAGAGAAGGGGCAGCCCCCCACGTCAACACCTCCGTTCCATTTGCTCAGTAAAGGCAGAACCAGCAGAGGAGGCCTGCTCATCTCTGCATGGGCTCCAGTTACTGCCTTATTTCTATAGGCTTTGTGTTGTGTGCCTTTATATTGGGGAGGAGGGCAGTTAATGTATTCTTCAAAGTACCCAAAGTTCCTCTCTGAAGATGATTACTATTTAGGTCAAAGGACTTTGTGTCTTGCTTTATTTAATTTTGTTTTATTTTTATTTATTTATTTTTTGACAGAGTCTCACTTTGTCACCCTAGGTAGAGTGCCCTGGCATCATAGCTCATAGCCACCTCACATAGGGCCTGCCACAATGCCTGGCTATTTTTAGAAATGTGGTCTTGCTCTGGCTCAGGCTGGTTTTGAACTCCTGAGCTCAAGCAGTCCACCTGCCTTGACCTCCCAGAGAGCTAAGATTACTGACTTGAGCCACCACACCCAGCCTGACCTTGTGTCTCAACCTGCTTTGTGAGGCTCATGAAAACTAATTCATGTTTGAGTGGCGCCCGAAGCTCAGTGAGTAGGGTGCTGTCCACATACACTGAGGCTGGCAGGTTCGGACCCAGCCAAGCCAGCTAAAACACAAATGACAACTGCAACCAAAAAATAGCTGGACGTTGTGACAGGCACCTGTAGTCCCAGCTACTTGGGAGGCTGAGTCAAGAGAATCACTTAAACCCAAGAGTTTGTGGTTGCTGTGAGCTGTGATGTCACAGCACTCTACTGAGGGCGACATAGTGAGATTCTGTCTCAAAAAAACAAAACTAAACTAATTCATGCTTGGTATTCTAATTCCAGAACAATGATATGAAATCCAAGATTGGTCTTTAAATAGCTCTAGATATTAGAATTTATTATCTATTCATACATATTAAATGGATCCATTAGCCAATTAGATCTGTTATCTTTTTGCATAATTTACCCTTCCACAATTACTGTTTTAAAAACTTTTTTGTATTATTCAAGTATAACATATGTTACAGAAAAGTGCATAAATACAACTCTGTGCTCTGTCTTAAACTGAGCACACTTGCAGACCACCACCTGGAGCCACAGACAGAAGGTGAACAGACCCACTGGCTTTACTTGCTCTCTGCCCCTTGCTTCTGTTCCCTTCAGTTTTGCTAGCAGAGGTTTATCTAGGTTGCTTTTTTTTTAATTTTTGGTGTTTGTTATTGTTTGTGTTGTATTATAGATAAAGTGGTCATTTAAACAAAGAACATGGTGCTTGCCATCTTGAAGGAAGGGGAGAACTGCAGTTGTCCCTGCCTTTAAATCTCAATAGGTGTCTGTTCTCCTGTCTCCCTCCTGCCCCTTCCCTGGGGAGCAGTGTTGCCTTCCTGTCAGGTCATTCAGATCCTGTGGGGAAATCCAAGAAGGGACTGCAATTTGATAGCCTCTGCTCTTCCTTAGACTAAAAAAACAAACAGAAAACTTCGGCAGAAATCCTAAAAATGATTGCAACTGTACTTTTTTTTTTTTTTAATCACATATTACTATATATTTTTTCTCTTTCACACTACTTCATTCTGACTAGCAAGGTGATCTTACAGAAGAAAGAATTGTAAGATGATTATAAAATTTAACTTTACTACACATTGCCATGTAATTCTGGATGACTTGTTTTTCTTAATAAATGGAGGCAAAAATTTCAAGGTACTGAGATAAGAGCCAGACTGCCTGGCTTTGAATCTGAGCTCTATACTTATCGCTATGAGGGCCAGTTTCTCAATCTCTTGGAAGAGATTGAGATAAAAGCTAAAGTTTAATTTCCTCATCTATAAAATGAGGGAAAAAATACTGTCTGTCCTCATGGGGTTGTTACAGGGTCATATGAGTTAATGTCTGTGATGAACTTAGAACAGTGTGTGCCATGTAGTAAACCCTATTTAAGTGCTGAATACTATTATTAATGATGATGCTCATTACCATTATTATTTATCTCTGAAAATCCTTAAAGTCAGGGATTATATTTTCAAGTTCATATCATTGGTATCTAGCCATGATACTTAGCAGGAACTTAATAATTTTTTCTTTTTATTCATATATATATATATATATATACACACATATATATATAAAGAAGTTATAATCTATATTCATTAAAATTCACCCTTCTTTAGTGTATAGTTCTGCAAATTATTTTGTTTTTTAAACAGCAGCCATTGTCACATTTTTGGAGGTAGGAAAGTATACTCAAATGACGGAAGTGGGCAGGGAAGGAGGAAGGGATGGACGGCTACATAGGTAGGTAGATCTTCACGTTTTGATGAAAGAAAATCATCGTATAACAGCCGCCCCCACAATCAAGTTATAAACCAGCTCCATTGCCCCCCAAAGTTCACCCATGCCCTTTTTTGTCAATTGTTCTCCCCAGCTTCAGTTCCCGGCAACTCCTGTTTGTATCCCAATAATTTTGCCTTTTCCAGAATGTCATATAAATGAAATTGTATGGCTCGGTGCCTGTGGCTCAAGCGGCTAAGGCGCCAGCCACATACACCTAAGGTGGCGGGTTCGAATCCCCAGCCCGGGCCCACCAAACAACAATGATGGCTGCAAACAAAAAATGGCCAGGCGTTGTGGCAGGCGCCTATAGTCCCAGCAACTTGGAAGGCTGAGGCAGGAGATTCGCTTGAGCCCAGGAGTTGGAGGTTGCTATGAGCTGTGATGCCATGGCACTCTACCCAGGGGGATAGCTTGAGGCTCCGTCTCAAAAAAAAAAGAAAAGAAAAGAAATTATATAATTTATAACCATCTCAGTCTGACTTCTTTCACTTAGCATAATGCATTTGAGATTCATTTGTGTTGTTACATGTGTCAATAGTTTGTTTCTTTTTACTGATTTTTATTGCCAAGTAGCATTACATTACATTGCATGGATGTATTATGGTTTGTTTTATCCATTCACCATTTGAAGGGTATTTAGATTGCTCTGAGTTTTTAGCTATAAAGGATAAAAATGCTACAGATTGCAAATAGCAACATAGAGGTTTTTGTATAAATATTTGTTTTTGTTAATGCTTAAGGGTAGCATTGCTGGGTCATATGGAAAGTGTATATTTACTTTTATAAGAAACTACTAATCTACTTTCCAAGGTATCTATACTGTTTACTCTTTTTTACTTTTAAATTTTCCTCCTTATATTTAAAATGGATTTCTTGAAGGCACTGTGTAGTTAGGTCTTTTTTTTTATTCAATCTGAATTTTCTGTCTTTTGGGGCATGAAATTATTGAGATGGTTAGGTTTCCAGGGGTGTCCAACCTTTTTTCTTTCCTGCATATCAGAAAAGTAAGAGTTGTCTTGGTCTACATATTATTAATTACACAAATACTCATGAAAGCTGATTAGCAAAAAATAAATAAATAAAAGGTCTGTGCATAGTTTTCATGATATCTGACACCACAGGTAAGCAAAAACATCCTCAGAAACTCAACATGCAGGCTACAGGTTGGACACCCTGGTTTAGACCTTCCAACTTATTGTTTCCTTAGTGTCATTGGTTTATCTTATTTTTCCTCTTTTTCTTTATTCTTTTGGATCAAGTATTTTTTTTTCTTTTTCTTCTTTTTTTCTGAGACAGTCTCACTCTGTGATCCTGGTTAGAGCGCCATGGTGTCTTAGCTCACAACAGCTTCAAACTCTTGGACTCAGATGATCCTCTCACCTCAGCTTCCCGAATAGCTAGAACTACAGGCATGAGCCACGGCACCCAGCTCAAAATTTTTCTATTTTTAGTTGAGACAAGGTCTTCCCCTCTTGCTGAGGCTGGTCTGAAACTTCTGAGCTCAGGTGACCCACTTGTCTTGGCCTCCCAGAGTGCTAGGATTAGAGGCATGAACCATTGCGCCAGCCTATAAAAATTCATTCTTATGGCTCGGCGCCTGTGGCTCAATCGGCTAAGGTGCCAGCCACATACACCTAAGGTGGCAGGTTCGAATCCCCAGCCCAGGCCCGCCAAACAACAATAATGGCTACAACCAAAAAATGGCCAGGCGTTGTGGCGGGCGCCTGTGGTCCCAGCTACTTGGGAGGCGGAGGCAGGAGACTCGCTTGAGCCCAGGAGTTGGAGGTTGCTGTGAGCTGTGATGCCATGACACTCTACCCAGGGGGACAGCTTGAGGCTCTGTCTCAAAAAA
>CAUYQV010194249.1:0-20793 GCA_963574575.1 Galagoides demidoff | reverse complement strand
CAGGGGACCTCACCTAATGTGCATGATGCAATGGTACATTTCAAAACTATTAAGAAATGAGTGTAATTGTGATGGATATGTTACTTAGTTCAATATAAATATTTCACATTGTATATCAAAGCAGTACCCTGAACCCCATAAGTGCATCAATGTACAAAGTTATGATTTAATAAAAAATAATTTAAAAAAAGACATAAGTTGGCATTCAATCTAACAAATATTTCCAACTCTTGAGCAGAGTCTAGAAATAATTTCTGTTTTGAAGTTTCTATATTATGTATGAAGTATAACAACTTTATTGCCAGGATTACAGATAAACAGTTGTTAAATAACAAGATAAATGTATAAAAATAAAAAAGCATTTTAAAATAAGCTCTATACTCCCTAATATTTACAGTGTATTATCACCTTATTATATTCACTTTTGCACATTCTTTTCTGAATTTATTTTTATAAATCAATCTCCTATCTACATCTATATCTCCTTAGCACCCTCAGGATGCAAAGTGATGCCACGTCCCATCACATTTTATGGCATAAACAAGGTGCTCAGTAAGTGTTAAGTTAAATAAGTAAATACTGAAGAATATTGAGCTTAAATAGACATAAAAATAGTTTCACATCGGGGGTGAGCTAGGTGAAAATGTTTAATAAATGAAATCTGAAGTGCCAGTTTCAATTTTCCTAACAAATATTTTTGTGGTAATGATTTTTAAGAAGCGAGAAAGAGCAGTGCTTTACCTCGTCCCACTTGCTAACGTGAGTGAAATAAGTTCCAAGAAAAAGTTACATGCACGAAACTGTCAACTCTTTATGTCTGTTTCCTTGGTTTCTAAACTAATGATTAAATTATTTTAAGAAAAACACAAAAATGACAAAGTAACCTAACACCCTGTCTCTAGTTCGTATCCTGAGTACAGCGCATCAGCTCCCTAGGGGACACTCATCTTTTGCTCTATTATGTGGTATATTTTTCTTACATTTATTTGAAATGAATCTTGTGATCTCACTCCAACTAGGAGACATCTGTTATTGCAGTCACAAGCTGAGGGCTACAATTTAATAACCAATAGCTGGCAAAGGAAAAGTAAAAATCCTCCAGATAAATGGCTTAACTAAAAAAAGAAGCCCCCCACAAATGACAAAATAAACCGCAGAACAACTTTCAGTTAAAGATCAAATGAGCACATCCCAGGTGGTAGAGCTAAGTTTGAATCAGGGTTTTGAAGGCATCTGAAAAGACTTTACTTCCCTCTCCCACTTGAGCATATCCTGGTCCTTGAAATGATCAGCCTTTTCTATTTTCAGGCACAGGTTCATAGCAACACACAGGTGACATTATATTGGGATACCAGTTTGTATCCAGCTCTCCTGCATTTGACATTTATGGTGTCGTCTTTGGGAAGTTGCCAGTCATGATTTACTGAGATCCTCCTTCCCCCCTTTTCTGTATCTCGTGTGTGTATGTGTGTGTGTAACACAGGTGAGTGAACGATGGGATTTTATATGCATGTACAGATATAAACAAGCAATTTCATGACCTAATTTTAGGATATTTAGAACCAAAGCATGAAGAGATTAAGAATGCATAATTGTAGTAGTCTAACTGGAGTATTGGGAGGATGATAGAGACTGGAGAGTGGAAAGCAGAAAATTACCCAGTGGGAGAAAACACAGCGGGGGAAGATGGGGCGAATATAACTGCCCACAATGAAGAGTCTTTCCTTGGTCACTGTAACTATTCTTTGTTCTGCCTTTGATGCATCACAGGGAAGGGCCATCAAAACAGTTTGAAGCTGTTGTATTATCTGCTGGGAAAGTTGTATTCTGCACAAGAAATGCCTGTGATGTCGTGCACTTGATCATCACGTCATTGTGTATTATAGGCTATGATGTAACCTGCCAGGAGAATGGGTTCAAGAATATTATTAGCCAATGGTTTTAAGCTCTTGCCTTTCCTCACATTCCATTCCTCTCCCACACTCACATATTCAAAGGTTGCCATGTTGGGGTCTGAGTAGTCCTGGTGTTACAAACACTCTTTCCTCTACTCTGGTATAAGAACCATGTGTGATCGTGTAGAGGTATTCTACAGATGCTGGGGAACCTAACTTACTGTTCATTCTACCTGGCCCTGTGCTCCTTGGTAGAAAATATAAATACAGGTGGCCATAAAGTTTGTGTGCAATTACATATGAAATGTATGGACACCCTGTATATATAAAAATAAATATATACACATGTGTATTTGCGTATACTATGTGAGTATGTAGACTGTACCTATAAATTTACTATATCATAAATGAATAGAACAAACCCACAATTTAAAAACCACTAATAAGGCATTTAAAATGTATATCCAATTTGATTATATATTCTCCAGATGTTGCAAAGATCTGGAGATGGGAGATAATTCCCATCATCTCTTTCTGGTATTTCTGCAAAGGTAATAAACAGCTACTTCACTTTCCTGGTTGTGAAGTCCCTCTGATAGACAAATCACCACTCTTTCTCTATTATTTGGTTTTTAGAAGAATAGTCATATGCTTGGAATATGAAGAGACCAAGATCATTTTCAGGACCATGGTTAGTTCTAAAAACAACACGTTCTCTCTAAATAGCAAAATGTGCGTTTCTAGAGGAGACTATCAGAGATGCTACTATTGTCCCGGAGGGAGTGGATACTATATCCTTTGTCCTTATCTAGACAATTGTAACATTTCCACCAGCCCATTTTCCCTTGAGATAAGTCCTGAGTTGACCTCCATATCACAGACTGTCTGAAGATTTTCCTTTCTGGTTAATCTTTCATTAAATGTTATTCTATGTAGGGAGCTTGAGGCAGTCATTCTGGGGGAGGATCAGTCGTAGGGTTTCCTGTCAATAGCCATACTGAGTATCAGAGAAAAAATATGCTGTACCAAAAATGAATAAATAGAACAAATCTATAATGGAAAAGCCATTTATAAGGAATTATAAAGCATGTTCAATTTGATTAGATATTATTTTAAGGACATTAAATAGTGAGTCTCTACATCTTATTAAAAGTACAACTATCACATTTTAAGAAGATGACGTCTCATAATCCAACAGTAGCCTCCATTCATAGCTGCCTTTGAGAAGGAAAGAAGTACTTTATGGAGAACTGCAAGTGATAATAATGTTTAGAAGGAAGACTATAATGGGCACTCGATAAATTTTAGACATTTAAAAAATCCTAGAATTCTTTCAGAAATCCAATCAATTCTGGAAATGTGAGGTTTCTAGAGAGATAAAAAATAAGTTCAATAGTCATATAAATAAATGATTTAGATGTCTTTCATACAAAGAGTCTTTATTTTTTAAGAAAATATTCCCACAACCACAAGGATACTGAGCGAATAGTGCAGCAGAACAGGAAAGCGCGTATAGGATTTCCACCTGATATTTGCATTTTATTGCTCCCTGTACTATTTTATTAATTGTATACGGTCTTATCAAAGCCTTGGGGGGGCCACATTCTTTGCAAAAACTCAAGCTTTTTACAGTCTCTTTGGGCAAGAGCCATCTTCATTCATCGGGTACAGAGCTCAACAGAGCACCTATATTGTACAGTATACCATGGAGAAGGAAAACACATAATTTCCAAATTTCAACAGCCCATCTACTGTTTTTCTAGTAATTTTGCATCTTTAATGTTTAATCTGTTCCATAATCCCTATGACATATAATAATGAAGATAAATATCTTAACAGAAAAATGGAAGCCCAGAACATCTGAAAGAACCAGGTTCACAACTAATTAGCAGAAAATAAAGTATTAAAGTCTGAAAGGAAGTCTCCTTGCTAAGCCAGAAGTCTGCCCACTGTTTTATCTTGTATCTTGCCAGTGATAAATTATCTCTGGGTAGGAAACAAAGTCTGAAAAAATTATTTTGATAATATACACATATCGAAGTGTATAAAAATCCCAAGCATATGGAAAGCCGAGAAACAAGTAGCTACAAGAAGCTGTGTTTATACATTCAGGACCCAATTGGTCTGTGTGATTATAACAAGATTACTTTTAGAGGAAACAATCAGTCTCACTTTTTAATGGTAGAATCATACTAGAGATCTGAAAGTATTAATTGCTGAAATATTATGTATGCTTAATGACGTACAATGGTCAATTTACCGGAGACAATTCTCTGACAAGTTTTCAGAATGATCTTACCTTGGGATTCTGCAACAAATATCCCATACCATAGACTGGCTGCCTTAAACAACAGATACTTAGAGAATTTTTCTTCTTTTTTAGAGGCAAGTTCTCACATGTTGCTAGTCTGGACTCGAACTCCAGGGCTCAAATGATCCTCCCTATCTTAGCCTCCCAAGTAGCTGGGATTACATGTACATGCCACTATATCCAAAAACAGACACTTATAGCTCACAGTTCTAGAGTCTGGAAAGTCCAGGGTGAAGGTGCTGACAAACTGGAGTCTGATGAAGATCTTCCTACTGGTTCGCAGAGGTTCACTTCCTACACTGCCTTCTTGATGTATGTTCACATGCACGAGAAAGACAGTGTCTCTCATGTCTCTTCTTGGAAGGGCACTAATTCCATTTGTAAGGGCTCCCCCCTCATAGTATAATTCTATCTCAAATGCCTAACCTCCAAATACTATAACATGTGAATTTCAGAGAGACATGGTTCATAGAAAGAATTGTTCAGTAGCCTGAACGGTGGAGTTTTACTGAATCACCTGCTGGGCATAACAAGTGCATGCTTAAAGCCTCAATCAAACAGGGACCTCAACAATGAAAAAACTTTTCAAAAGAATTGAACACTTAATATTTCAATAAGAAAAGAGAAAAAAATCTTATTACTTTATGGAAGAGAAATAGAATATTGTACAGCTTCTCTACACTCATAATTCAATATGTTTTTTAAATCACCTGTTTTGTGTAGGGCTCTTTTGTTCTCCCATCCTTACTAAAGGGCCTCCTAGAGACCTGGCAATCCACATGGATCCGCAGGGTTCATGGAAGGTATCGGACACATGCAAAACTAGAAAAGCAACACAGAGCCAGGGAGAGGTCCTTTTGGACAGGCATTGCTCAAAATGGTCACACAGGAAAGGGCTCTGACAAGACCCATCTCCTTTAGTCTTATTTAGTCAACTACCAATTCTGTGACTTAAAGAATCTTACTTAATGTCAGATTGTTCCTCAGTACAAAGGGAAATAACACATAGGGGCATATGAAAAAGTGAGTAAAATGATTTATAGAAAGCAATTAGTTCTTGGCACTTCGGAAATGCTCAGTGCTGTTTCTCTACCAAGTTTATTATTTCCATGGTCTTCCAGATTCTAAGACCTTATCCCTTTATGTCCGTAGAAGACAGAGTCCATGTGATCTAAAAGGTTATTAATATTTAAAATAAAAACCCTGCTGAGTTGGAGCAAAACATCACAAATAAATTACCTCCTACCAGCAGTCATTTCTTACTTGGGATCGTATTATTTTAATTTGCTTATTATATGTCAATGCTTACTGGCGTTCAGATCCTGCTGTCTTTTCCATATGCAGCTCTTGTTTGCCCATGGAAGTAGGGATGGAAAATGTTATTAGTGAGTATGAGATCCAGAAATAATGCCCACTCCTTATTGTGGGTAACAGTTTTAAACCCCTTCCCCCAATTATACCCTTTTGGGGATATCGTTATGATTATATAGTCTCTGCCCTTACTGAGTTTTTGTTGGATGGAATAATAATCCATACATCGTGATATGACCTCAGATGTAATGCATGGGTTTCCAGAAGATAATTTGAAACAAGTCCTCCTAGGAAAAAAAAAATGTACGCTGGGTTTCAGGTTTCTAATTATTTTGCAATTCATATTTCCAAAATGTAGAGAAGTTAACACAGTTTTAAAGATTCCCCTCTTTTTTTTTCCTCCAGGAATCTTTTCTGGCAGTTACAAGTTCAGAATGCTTTTGTGCATTCCAAGCAGCCTTGCCCAGATTCTGCCACCTGTTCCATCATTCTGGGTATATTTAGGGTATAGTTCTTTTCCATATGGGCAGTGTAATTCCATTAAGTAGCAATCCAGCACAGTTACTTTTTTTTTTATGTTAAACCTGGAGAGTTAATCGTCCATCTGTGTGTAATCATCGATTCCATTAAGCCTTATGGCCTTGTCAGATTATCAAACATTTTAAACGGTACTCCTTTCTTCACAGGAAACACATTTAATAATTAAGGGCATGAAGGAAGCTAAGTTTTTGAGCATGACTTCAAGGATCCACAGTGGCTTATGTTAATCTTGAGTCACACCTCACCACTTCTCTATCCCTGAGCTTCGACTGTGACAGCACATATAACTGATCCAGTTCAATCAAATCTCTATACAACATCATCGATTAGAATATGATGTTTAGATGGCAAAGACAAATCAAATGTTTCAATCGTTTTGTTTTTGCTTTGTGATTTGCGATGGCTGAGCCACAACAGACATCAATGAGAGAAGGCCTGATCCGTGGCCTGTGGGAGACCCAAGCCCGGCACTTCTCTCTTGCTTGTTTTTTATAGGTTTCTGCCATCTCTTAGCTCAGGAGCGGCTATCTTCTCAAAGGCTGGATGTTCAGTGAGGGACTTTTGAGAAGGACAGAGTGTGGGCAGATTTCTCATCAAATTCAGTATGAAATGAAACATACTAATAATTGTCCACAAAATATTGCCAACTTTCAGTATTTTTGTCTTCATTTTGCCAATCAAAAATGGATAGATGAGAATTAGTCAAAGGAACAGAGTCTGGAGAAAATGCAAATCGATTTTACACCCTAGGACACAAAGTACACGGATGATGATGTCGGGGGTCCTGGGGGGTTTATTTTCCCATTCCCTTGATAATAAATGTTCCTAATATGTTTATTAAAGCAGTTGAGCACAGCACGGTCTTCCATTCAAAAATACACATAAAGCACCGGGCCTCAGCCACTAGTTGACTGACTGTAAGTTTTGTTTTTAATCAAGAAATATGAAATTCCATCATCTCCCAGAAGCTTTCCAGTGCTGTGCCCTGTTTCACTTACTTTGTTTCAAAGCTACAATGGAAATGTTTGTCTTTAGTCTACCAGAACCCAAATACTCTAACTGACATTAGATTGTACACTGTATTTCTTGAAACAACGCAAAGACCTTCTCAGAGTTCTGCGTGGCGTCTGGACCCAGTGAAACAGGTTTTGTCTGGTCTGCTGGCTGAAGAAGAGGCAGCCAGGGAGAGGCTCTTGGCCTTTGTGAACAGCAGGTCTGGACAGCTTCGTTCACTGCACAGCCAACTTAGAAGCCCTTCCGGAGCAAATCTGGCCCAGAAGGCTGCACATATTTTTGCCTGGATAGACCCGTCCGTGTTCAGCAGGGGCCTCTGCGGCGACGATGAGGTCCTCCATATTGCTCGCATGAAGCTACAGCATGGGACAGGAAATCTGGCTCTTTAACCCTCTGGCTGCTGCGCGTGACTGTTTGGCTAGCAAAGCAGAAAAATGTCGACAGCCTAAGGTTTAAATGATTAGTAACAGGTTTTTGAGTGATTTTCCCAGAATGTGCTAGTATAAATAGAGGACTAAAAGTGTGGTTTGTGGTATTTTTTTCCCTCCTTTTGGTATTTTGGTTTGTTTGTTTCCATTTCTTTTCATGACACAGTCCCTTCCCGCCTGTGTGTTCTCAAGCCAAACACCCGAGTGCAGGCTGCCAGGGCAGGCCTCACCTCCCGGGCCTTCCAGCCAGGCTGCCAGGGCAGGCCTCACCTCACGGGCTCCCCAACCAGGCTGCCAGGGCAGGCCCCACCTCCCTGGCCTCCCAATCAGGTGTCTTCATCTTGAATACAGATGGGAGTTTTAATCTCCTGAAATCTGTCAATTATTATGAGCTATGTTAGCTTATTCTCCCCTAGATTGTGTTCATAGCCTAGAAGGGCTAAAACAGACTGTTAGAACGTAACTATTTCATACAAGGTTTGGGGATTATTTTTTCCTTTTGAATGAGTAATAAGCCACATTGAAAACTTGATGCCTTATTTAAGAAGCAGTGTGGGGCTTTACTTTTAAATTTTACTTGTCCATATTTGTTATTTTCATTCAAAAATAAAACGTAACACTGAAAAATAAATTTGCACCCTCAGAGGCTCAGTGGATGTTATTTATGCATTGCAGGGGCTAAAAAGAGATGACCTCTAATGAGTACAACTGCCAGCAACAAAGGTTTGTCTTGGTCTAAACAAAAGATTTAAAGAGTAAACCAAAAGATCTCAACTCCATCACACATAAATATCCTAAAATGATAATGTTATCCTTCCATTGGAAACACAGTTCTGTGTGTAATCCAGCAGTTTTCCAACAAACAGTGTTGTTTTAAAAACGTGTGCGTGAACCGGCCAGCAGCTCCTGTATGTGTCATGTTATCGATGAAGGGCAGACCTTGTTACTTTCCGTGTCTCAGTTGCATGGTTTGGTAAAAAGATTTTTTGCTTTTTAAAACGAGAGAAAACTGAAGCACCAAAATATGGGAAAATCTCTAGGATTGTATAAGTGAATGGAAGAGACCAGCGGGGCCCTGACTCCTCTTTGTCAACTCTTTTTATCTACTTGGCATTTTATGTTTCATTCTCCACGGGTCTTCTGCCGTGTAAAATGGGCCAGACTTCAAAAGAGATGGGAGGAAGAGTGTGTGCGTGTTTCCTTAGCACCTAAATAGGTACCACCTCTCACAACTTAGAAAGAGACCCTCTTTCTGGCCTTTAAAGTCCAATCTTCTACTTTCTCTTTACAGGTAACCTTCGTGAGAGATACATTTAGTTCTCTGGCTTGACCTCCTCAGGCCCGTTCAGTGCGCCTTGCACCCGGCACTCTGCTGAAGCGGTTCTCCCTGATGTGGTCTGACCTTGAGACATCTGACCTTGAGACATCAGGCAGACGCGTCTCGGCCTACATCGTACATCACCCTCTTTAACGTGACTTCTCCACAACATCCCACAGCCTTGATGCTGTCCTTACTGCTTTGGCGTCTCCTGGGTCTTCCCAGGGTTTCTTCCTGCTATTCTTTCCCTCCAGGTTCTACGTTCCCTTTCAGTTCACTACCTTGATGTTTTTCTCTCCTCACCCACGACGCCCTGACCTGAGCCCCAGCTCTTACTCTTCCAGTGTGAATTGCAACTCACCTGTGGGAACTCTGGCAGGCGGTAGGATGTGTTTGGATGCAAATCACAGAATTATGAACGTACAAAAGGCATAAAACTACTTTATTGGCTCACATCACTAAAACATTCGGGAGAGAGTTAACCAAAGACTTGGTTAGAGCCAATGATTCAAAACGTCCACAGACTTCAGTCCCTTTTAATTGTCTAGTGCTTTTTTAACCTCTGTGCTGTCTTCATTTGCAAACTTTGCCTCTATGGGGGTGAAGATGCCACCAGTTATTTTGGCTTACATGGTCTCAAAGCTCGTTATCCCAGTGAGAAGAACACGGCCGCTTCCCTTCCAGCATGCTGACTGGGATGTCCCTGTGTCTCCTGACTGGCCTGGCCTGCAACAAGGGCCCTCTACCCCTAGGAGGGGAAGCATGGCCTGTGTTTCATCCATAGGAAGTAAGGAGCACATTAAAAAAAAAGAAGAAGAAAACAAGAAATCCTTGTCGACTGTTCTCAAATCTACAACTTTTTCTATAACCCTAATGTAACATCCAGACAAGTATCTTTATCAAAATTACATCCCCCAAACTTAAGTCAGTGTTTCTTCTACTCCTGCCCCCAAAGGTATTTCTCTTTTCATGATTTTTGGTAATGCCACCACTACCTAAAAAATCGTCAAAAGCAAAAACATAGAAGATACCTTAAACTTCTGCCTGACAGTTCTATCTTCCAAATACTAATGAAATAGATGTGAAATGCGTTTTTCCTCTCCACTCAACTGCCATTACAGTATGTCGGGTCCACAGTGTCTTGAGCTAAAGAACCTTCTAACTGGACTTCCCTCCCTTTAATCTACTTTTCCTATTGCTACCTCATTATCATTCTAATACATAAATGTAGTAATTTCACTGATCTGCTTTAAGCCAACTCATCCCTGGGATGAGTTATTCTCCAAACTTGTTCCCTCTCACTCGATGCTCAAAGCCAAAACTTAAGCCAAACTAGCTAAGCTAGAGTTTTCCAAATATGTCATTCTATTCTTGCTTGAGTGCCTTTGAACACAGAATTCCTCTCTCCTGGAATAACCTTCCTCTCCCATCTTTTAAAAAGTATTTATCTCACAAGATCTATTTTAAGTACCTTCAAACTGAGTTAAAAATCACCCCTTTTCAACCGTGAACCTTGCATGCGATTCTAATATTGCATTTATCAAAATGTGTTTATCTCTGTATTAGTCTCTAAAGGCTGAAGGAATATGTCTTATTAGACTTGTTAAGAGTTGACCTAACTCTACCCAATGACAATTGCAATGTCTGAAATATTGTATGAAAACAAACTTGTGTTGAATAAATGCACAAAGGCGTGAGTGAATAAATGAATATGGAAGTAAATTTTGATAGTCTAAGGTTATGAAAAGAATGACTACCACCCGGAAGGTAAAGAGGAACTTCCTTTTTAGGAAAATTTTAACACAGAAGCTTTAATTTCTTATATGAATAATTCCAATAATACTCATGGTTAGAATCGATGTAAATGCATCAAGTGCTTTCATATTGAAAAACATCATTTACACTTGCTTGGGAGACGGAGACGTATTATTCGCTTTGGTACTAGAGGGCTTACCAGGTGGAGAAGCTGAGGAGCTGAGAGGGATTGCATGGCCATGCCACTTTCCTGGAGAGTGACGGCAGTAGCACAGGCCAAAAAAAAAATCCTTGCTCCCTCAGTCATTTAAAAGCATAAAATGAAAACTATTCTCCAAGACCAAAGGAGAAGGCCAGAGCATCCTATTTTAATCAATTATAAAAGTTCTCCTTCTCCAATTAAAGAAAGGTATTAGTGAAATGAATGAGAGTAATTAAATCTAATTTAGTCATGCAAATGAGTTTAATTAAAAGAAATATACCCTTTAATAACTTCAGGGGAAAATGCAGTTCCTTATGGAGTTTGAAATTTAGTTAAGCTCACAAGACACAATAGCTGAACTGATGAGACCACACTGTTGTAATCTGCTTGTGTAAATATTGACACATGTAGCATCTAGTTTGTCTCACAGTGATAATACTTGCTCTAGGCTTCTGATGAAATCTGGCATTTATAATTATTAAAAGATGCTTGTTAAAAATGCTCTTATCCATCATGTTAATTCTGTGAATGAGATTGCTAATACGTTGACCTCCAAAACAAAAACCCTTTTGCCTGGAGTTTAGGAAAATGAATTTAAATTCAACACCTACCGTGTCTCACTCTGCAGAGAGCTGCACCGTGGATATAGCAGCAGAGCCTGGGGAAGACAAATGGGAGGTTCCTGTCCTAAGGATGCTTACAGTCCTGCAGTGGTGCTGTCTGCTGTCTGTAATAATTACGACACAGGATTATTCAGAATAAAAGTACAATACCTGTGTGCCACAAGAAAATAAGCAGAACGTCACAGGAAAGCAGAAAATGGAACACTTCCCCAGAATAACTAGGAAGTAGGAGGCAACTCCTCAGAGAGGGTGAGGAGATTTGGACAACAGAAAAGAGCAGGAATCATCAAAGCCAGGACATTGCAGACGGAATGTCATCCAAAAGAAGAAAAAGTCCATCCTTCGTTCTGAGCTTATTAGCTAGGAGGGCAACTTGCAAAATATTTTAGGAGACAGCTCCACAAGCAGCCAGGAGGCAGACTGGGGAAGATTTTAAATGTCATTGTTGGCGTCAGTGTCTGTGGACAACACTGAGGTGGCAAAGGTTTTTGAACAAAAGGGTGGCAGGTGGCACAGCTCCATTTGCCATTTGTAATGCAAACTCGGACGAGGCTGAAGAAGAATTTATAATAGAGAAAGAATGGAGACAAAGAGGCTGTGTGGGTGGTTGCTGAATAATTGGAGTGAGAGTTGAGGGTGCTCCATTCAGGGACATGGCTCAGAGAATACAAAAGACAAAGCCCAGCCCTGAGCCTCCAGCAGATCTCTGGGGTGGCTGGCGGCGCTCACAACTAAATCAGGGAGCACCACAGACAGAGAAGATACACCCCATGGAGACCCCACGCCACTGTAGTCCCGGCTCGCCGCCTCTCTCAGTCCCCGGCCCTATTTTTCTTCGCATTTTTCATACCTCTATAATCCTTCTACTTTCTTATGTTTCTTGCTTTTTTTCTTTTTTAAATATAAGCTCCAGAAGGGCAAGAACTTTTGCTGTATTGTTCGCTGAGGTATCTAGAGAGTCTGGCACATGGTAGATACATCTCAAATGTCTATAACATGGTGGAGTCCGGTACTCCACCAGATTGTCTCAGATGCCTGGGAAGTCTTTGGAGAAAAACAGAGAAAAGACTGTAAGTTCGAAATCAAGTGGTGAGTAAAACACTACAATTAAAAACATGATTTGCCAAACCTAAAGTTCACTATTTCTGTTAATGCCTGCTTTCTCCTCTGCAGGCCGTGCTCTGGTATGCGGCTCTCCCTTTAGGTCCCTGAAGATGGCCTGCTCTCTCCTGAGGTGGAACTACAACCAAGGCCAATCACAGTATCTCTTCTTTTATGTTTATTTATTTTTATTTCAGATTATGAGGGTACAAATGTTTAGGTTACATTATTTTCATTTCAAAGGTAAAGTTTAATTTGCAGTTGAGCCCTTCTCCCAGGGGGTGTGCTGAACACCCTCACCTTGTGCACATTAGGTGAGATCCTGCCAATCGCCTTTCCTCCTCCTCCCTTCCCCTCGCTAGACGATACTTGTGCTACTTCTTTTTTTGTGGGTGTGTAGTTGTTTATATGTTGTTTTCATATTAGTATTGAGTATTAGAGACTTGTTTTTTCATTCTTGAGATACTTTACTAAGAAGAACGTGTTTCAACTCCATTCAGGGAAACACAAAAGATGTAGAGTCTCCATCTTTTCTTATGGCTGAGCAGTACACTATGTACTCTGTAGTGTACATAGACCGTAGTTTGTTAATCCATTCATGAGTTGATAACCACTTGGGTTACTTCCATGTCTTGGCAATTATGAATTAAGCTACAATAAACATTCTGGTGCAAATGTCCTTGAGGTAAAATGATTTTTTCCTTCTTCAGGGGTAGATTCCTAGTGATAGGATTCCCTAGGCCTTTACACAAGTTCCTCCCTGTCTCAGGAATGCCTCACCCATCCCTTTCTCCATTCTCTCTCCCTACCCACTCCTCCCCAGTGCTTCTCTCAGAAGCCTCTCACTAATTCCCAAACCTTGTGTGGCTGTATTTGGTTTGTCCTTTCAGAACAACCCATCCTTACGTCATAGCAAATTTTCACATTAGATTATCATCAATTGCCTAGTTCTTCTCTGCTTCCCCATCAAACTGCACATTCAACATGTGTCCCCAGTGTTTGCCCAGAACATAGCACTGGACTTGGAATCCATGGGGCCTTATTACATTAGTTTTCAAATAAGAAACATGGAGGTTCAGTCTTCAAAAATTCTATCCCAGAAAGAAAAGGAATGCATAGGATACTAATACAGGGTGGCCAGAGGGTTCATGTGCAATTTATTTTTAGAAGAAATTCCAAAATCAGAAGAAAAGTAAAGATGATTATACTGTTGTCTCATTTAAATAAAATGAGAGTCAAATTGGGGTAAGGATGGAAAAATTGGGGTTTGAGAGGAAATGAAAAGTAGATAATACTTCGACTAATTATCTAGGGAAACAGAGAGTGAGAGCAAGAGGTGAACAAAGAGGGAATGAATCCCCAGTCAGATGGAAGGGCTCAAGCAAGGGCTTACTTGTGAGGAAATTGTCCTCTGAATTATAAGAGAATTTAAAATATTGTAAATAAGTAGTTTACAGAGCAAGGATAAAAGGAGGATTTTACCTTACCTATAAGTGGGATTTATTATAAGCATCCTAGAAGCTTCTCCTATTTATAATATTTCACATATGATTTATATAAATCTGAAAGTTATACCATAGTTTACAGGTTCCCATTATGGGACTTAGACAAAAAAGTTCCTCAAATGTTTATTCTAGAAGAGTTAATAATGGGTCATAAACTAGTTACAATAAATTCTATGCTGAAACATATGATCAATGACATGTAATGAATGGGTTTTCTTGCATACAGCTCAAGTTTGCACATATGTTTTATTTTTCATTCTGCAAGGAAATGGGAAATTTGAGATTGGTTTTCTTAAGGAATGGTAATTTAAAGAGACCCCTAAATATATACTTCTTCTAAGCTGGAAACTCTGGATTTTCTCCTGATAACTTTGTATCATAACATTTCTCTAATTTCTCTTTTCATTTTTTGACTTTCGAGCAATTCTTCCAGTGACATCTTCCACATTATTTTGCAATTCCACCATGCTTCATCGCTAATTTCATTTCAGTTTTCTGTGAGAAAGAATTAGTGGGGGAAAAAAGACCCTTATTTGCGTGTAGATTTGTAACAACTAACTGAACGGAAACTACAATGCGTGAGTATCCATCGGTTGTAGGTGATGGGGAGCAAGTCGATGAATCTAGAAAGTTCAATAGTCACCAATGAATTTGGTAGATTGTAAAAATGGTGAGGACGTTAACTCAGACCATTAGTATTGATACTATAGGGAAGAAACTCTAGAGTTTTGTTTTTTTGTTTTTTGTTTTTTACAGAGAAAAACGCAAAGTATAGTGCTAATTAGGAAGGCACATGTTAAATAATTCTGAGTCATTGCTTTGTTATAAAAATGCTTTCTCTCTGTGAATGGTACTGATGTGACTAAGGGCCTAACATTATACTGCAGAGCATAATCTCAAGAGTCTATGTACTTGGTTTGAATTTGGGCTGTGCTAGACTCTTGAATAAGATATTTACATCTTCTAAGCTTTGGTTTCATCTGGAAACATACAGTGCATGAGATGTGCTGGTGTGTCTGTATTACAGAGTGATTTTGATTACTTTTATCAGTTAGGGTATGATCAACAAAAGAGAAATCACCATATGTACTACTAATGAAAAGGTTTAAAATCAAAGCCGAGACTTTCATGATTATTGACCCTTTCATGATTGTTAAATCTCCACTATAAGTCAGAGAAGCTGGCTCCAGTGTCAGGGAAGCTATCACTGGGAATTTCAAACTGAAGCAACAAAAAGCACAGTTCTCATAAAATTTCTGAGAGAAATTGATGCAATTCTCTAGAATCTCTTTCATCAATCTTTCTGTCTGCAGCAGCAAAGCCAGTGGCTTTCAAGGATTTGCCAGAAAGGCTAATGGATAGAACCATCTCTGGGAACTAAGAGCGTCTTCACTTCCATCCTCTAATTCCCCATCTTTTACAAAGTCTAACCAGAAATCTTGGAAAAGGAGGATTTGGAAAACAAATTTCCCTGCTGCCCTTTTGCAATGCAGAGGAGGTCTTGGGAGGAAGTGACAGCAACGTGGAGTAGACGTCAGGGATACGTTAGACACCCATGGCTCTTAGGATTATGCTCGGTGAGAAATAAATTCTTGGTAAACTTGACATCATACTCTATTGTATTTTACTAGCTATGAAGGATCGAATTTGCATAAGAACTCTAAGTCTGTAACAGTGTGGATATATGTGTTTCCCACTTCGTCTGTTGTTAGTATCTCCGTGTCTTTCCCCCTCTTCCTCTCTTTTTCTAAAACGTCATTTAAAAATGTCACATTTATCCTGAATAAACAGAAAGAAGGATTAGCAGTAATCCCTCAGGATGGTCAGAAGTGTATTACTACCAGGTTAGATGTAGAGATGATGAGTAGAAGACGAGATGGGGCGTGTTCAGGGTGGTATGGCCATAGACGTTGATGACAAGTAGAAGAATTCAGCTCCTGAGTGCAGGACGACCCAGGTAAGCAACATGCAGGCCAGTGTGAACATTGCTGGCCTGGAGTTACCCAGCCCCCCGTAGTCATGACCAGGCCTCTGATGACTTTCTGGAAGTAAGCTGCTCCCCCGCCTACCAATGCGCTTGGTCGTATATTAACCGCTTATGCTTTTAATTTCAGAGAACTGGGGTAGGGATGAAATGAAGGGAATAGAAGTACAATTTTTTATTGATTATGAATTTATTTATAATTTATATGCAATTTCACTATTAAAAAAGGATTGTATTACTGGTTTTTCTTCTTGAAAAATAATTTTATAACATGCCCTTTTCTTTTGATAATCTATTACTTAGATTTCACTTGCCTTCTGGTTTAAGAACGTTGGAGGTTGGTAAATCACCTATTATTATTATCTATGATGGTGAAGCTGATGATATTGAATATTTGAGATTTTCATGTATCTTTCTTTTGTGGCTTGAGAAATAATTTTATCCATTCTAAGAAAGGTGCTCTATCCACCAGTAATAAAAATGATACTTCTTTGCAGATGAGAAATCACTGACTCCATTCCAGTAAATTTCCATCCTCAGTAGAGTTTCTGTGTTGTCACTGCATGGCTGCAGTGCTGGGTAGCAAAGATTGCTAATAATCACTGGCATCTAGTTTCCTTTTCTTCCTCTTCCTGGACAAACAGCTAAACTACATTTTCTTCCCCCTTGCATAGACTAAGGCTATGTAATCTGGTTTTAAAAAATAAATATGCTAGAAATGGGAAACATTATTTCCAGATATGCCCCAGAAAAATCTGTCCATGTAATCTGTCATTTTATTCCTACTCCACCATGATTCTGGAGACCTTTTAATTTAGAAGCATTGAGATAAAAGAAACATCTATTCCTGAATGACTTTTTGATACAGATTCTACCACTGGTCCTTCCCTCCCACTCCACCAGTGTCACTGAACTCTTAATGAATAATGATGAAATTGTATTATGTTTTTGGCTTTGTTACTGCAGCCTACCTTAACCTAACTAATAAAACCTGGAGCAATATTGAGCGTGGACTAGGTAAGAGTTGCCAAATTAAATTGCAAAAAGAATTTCTACCAGAAATATCTCTCAGGTCTGCAAACCTTGGATTCTACTCAGTTAGTTGATTTCCATATCCCAGTAGTGAGTCACTGAAGCTTAAAAGCTCTGATTTGTTCAGGTGGTTGCAGTCTGGATATAAATGTGTTTTTAGACACCTTCCACACGGACTTGAACTCATCAAGTTCAGCTGAACAATCTTGTGATTCACAGCTTGTTTTTTGAGAAGAGTGGAAGAAATCGTGTCATTTATCATGGGTAATTCCAATATGGTGCACACTATCAATCTCTCTGACAATCTCCTCAACAACTCAAAGTCCAATCTGGGGCTGGAAACCGTCCAGGTGATAAGCATGAGGATGCCGTGGGCCAGGCCTGCTAAAACACCTGCTCTAAAGTCAGATGTACCATCTGCAGTGAATGGAACCCAACTTATGAAAAAGACTCCAACAGTGTAGCAATGTTACCATGTGCAAGTGAGACCTGGTGGTGTCCCCACCGGATTCATCTCTCTGTTTCAACCAAGCAATTTTACGATTATAGGAACAATTTTTCTCTTCTTTCATAACATGAGAAAAGAGGCTGATCAACTTTTGGCAAAGCAAAATGTTCACATTCTTAGTAAATAAGAAGTTTGGCGTGTTATGAAATGTTTGTCTCATTTGTACACAGCCTTTGAGAATTTAAAGTATTTCCCTTTAATGTCCACTGTCGGAAGGACAAACAAGCAAATTTTTAGTTTTCAATGATTCAGTGGCCTTGTTTGTGTTATTCTCTTCTTTTTTTTTTGAGATGGAGCCTCAAGCTATCCCCCTGGGTAGAGTGCCATGGCATCACAGCTCATAGCAACCTCCAACTCCTGGGCTCAAGCGAGTCTCCTGCCTCAGCCTCCCAAGTAGCTGGGACCACAGGTGTCTGCCACAATGCCCGGCCATTTTTTGGTTGCAGCCATCATTGTTGTTTGGCGGGACGGGGCTGGGGATACAAACCCGCCACCTTAGGTGTACGTGGCTGGCGCCTTAGCCGATTGAGCCACAGGCGCCGAGCCATTCTCTTCTTTAAAAAAGAAAAACTGCCTCTCCCCAGATCCTGGCTTCAGTTTGTGTTCTAAAAGCACCCATTTTCCTTATACAGCTCGGCCTTTTTCATCAGAATCCTTGGTTAAGAAATCACCACCTACCTCAATCTGAGCCCATCCTAGTGGCCTAAACCCTTAGACACATGATTGGACCAGAGACAGCCACTCGGGGCCCAAGTTAAGGCAAATGAAATTCTTCCCCAGATTTTTCAAATTTGACCCAAGTGAAACGATCATTTTTTTTGGTCATAAATCTGTGAGAATGTGAATCCAGGAACTGTCAGCTGTGCTAGTTTCTGCCAGCTTGAGTAATCAAGGCCAGCAAGAGGGACTTCTCAAAAGACAAATGGAGATGGCCCTGTCAAGATGGCTTGAGCTCCTGGTTCTTGTTTTCCTTGAGAAGATTCCTCTCCTGTCTTTCCTGTGATTTGGTTGTATGAACTATTCATCTGGCCGTGTGAACCGTTAATTCCTTTGTTGATCAAATTTAAGATGCAGATAATTTCTTGAAAGCAAGAGTCTTACTACAATCATTGAAGTTTTGCTTTGTTTGGGTTTTAATTAACTTTGCTGTGAAATAATTTAAATACAATCAGGTGCATGTATTTGAAATGTACAGTGAGTGAGTTTAACCAATTTCTATGCCCTTAACCTCTCACGGGGGTTAAAAAATAGAAAATATCCAATATCTCAACATTATTTGATTCCCCTGCTCCCTTATATGGTCAATCTGCTCCCTGACTCCCAGCCAGCGACAGCCACTGACCTGCTTCCTGTCACCAAAGATTTGATTTGTTTTTAGTAGAGCTGCATGTAAATGAAACTACGTAACATATACTCTTGTCTTTGAGCTCTTAGATGCATTGTAATGTTCTCAGGACTCATCCTTGTTATTCCCTATATTATGAATTTATTCTTTTTATTGCTGAGTAATATCCCATTGTATTACATACTGCCATTTGTTTCTCTATTTAATTGTTGATGAACGAACGGATTATTTCCATTTTGGAGCCTATTTTAAATCAAACTGCTATAAAAATTAGTTTACAAGTCTTGGTGGGCAAATGTCTTGGAATGAGATTGCTGGGTCATGCCTGACCATGTTAACTCTGTAGACAGCTGCTAAGTGGTTTTCAAAGGAGCCGTACTGTTTCACCTCTGCGGTAGCGTGGAGGAGTTTGGGCCCCTTCATCCTGGCACACCCGTGGCATTTTCCGGCTTATTAATTGTAGTCATTGTAAGGTGTGTAGTGGCATTTAATTGTGGTTTTAACTTTGATTTCCTGATGACTAATTGTATCATTTTCATTTCTTTTTGTTTGTTGGAGATTGATAAGAGAAAGAGGGAGAACAGAACCTCTGGCACAGGAGGGGTCCCAAGTGAGCAGCCCCCCGGGTTCAGCTTCTCATTATGTGCTTATTGGGCTCTTTGTCCTCTTTTGTAATATATCTGTCCCAACGTTTATTCATTGTATTGGGTCGCCTTTCTTATGGTTGGTTTTGAAGAGTCCTTTGTCTATTTTAGGTCTAAGGCTTCAGCTGCCTCTTCTTACTATCAATGTGTGCTCCCATTCCGTGACTTGCTTTTTAAAATTTTTTTAAATGATGTTTCTCAAAGAACAGGCGTTTTCAGTTTTAACGCAACCACTGAAGCTTTTTAACAGAGTTTAATTTTTAGAGCAGTTTTGAGTTCATGGAAGAGTTGAGAAGGCAACATGAAGAGTTCGCACGTGTGGTCCTCTCCGTCTACACACAGGCACGGCCTCCACTCCGTCAACATTCCCTGCTGGAACGGCACGTTTGTGACAACTGGTGAACCCACATGGATGCTTCATTATCACCCAGAGTTCACTGTGTACATTGGGGTTCACCCTTGTTGTACATTCTACAAGTTTGAACAATTTTATAACGATATGTATCCACCACTGAAGTATCGTACAGAATAATTTCACTACCTAAAAAGCCTCTGTGCTAAGTCTCTTCATCCCCCTCTCCTAACCTGTGGCAACCACTGGCATTTTCACTGTATACGTGGCTTTGCCTTTTCCAGAATGGCACATGGTTGAGTTGTCCAATAGGCACAGTCTCTTCAGATTGTTTTCTTTCAGATCATAACAGGCATTGAAGCTCCCGCCTTGTCTCTTCCTGTCTTGATAGCTCTTTCCTTTTTAGCACTGAGTAATCTCATTGCTGGATAGACCAGTATTTTTTTATGACTTCATCAACTTAGGGATACACCCCTTGCTTCTAAACTTTTGACAAATATGGGTAAAACTGCTGGAAACTTTGATGTGAAGGTTTTTGTGTAAACTTAAACACTTCAGCTCATTTGAGTAAATACCAAGGATCATGACTGTTCCTCGACAAGATAAGAAATTAACAAATCATCTTTTTTTTTTTTTTTTGAGTCGGAGCCTCAAGCTATCCCCCTGGGTAGAGTGCCATGGCATCACAGCTCACAGCAACCTCCAACTCCTGGGCTCAAGTGAGTCTCCTGCCTCCGCCTCCCAAGTAGCTGGGACCACAGGCACCCACCACAACACCCGGCCATTTTTTGGTTGCAGCCATCATTGTTGTTTGGCGGGCCCGGGCTGGGGATTCGAACCCGCCACCTTAGGTGTATGTGGCTGGCGCCTTAGTGGATTGAGCCACAGGCGCTGAGCCAATAAATCATCTTTTAAAGTGGCTAAA
>CAUYQV010194245.1:0-28827 GCA_963574575.1 Galagoides demidoff | reverse complement strand
TCACTTGAGCCCAGGAGTGGGAGGTTGCTGTGAGCTGTGATGCCACAGCACTCTACCCAGGGGGACAGCTTGAGGCTCTGTCTCAAAAAAAAAAAAAAAAAGAAAAGAAAAAAGTAGGCAAAAGACATGAACAGAAGTTTTTCAAAAGAAGATAGCAAAATAACCACCAAACATATGAAAAAATGCTCAACATTACTCATCATCAGGAAAATGAAAATTAAAACCACAATGAAATATTACCTTACTCCATTAGAATTGGTTTTATTAAAAAGTCCAAAAACAATAGCTGCTGGCATAGATGCACAGAGAATGGAAAGCTTATATACTGTTGGTGGGACTGCAAATTAAAATGTCCTCTATGGAAAAAAAGATGGAGATTCCTCAAAGAATATAAGTAGACCTACCATCAATCCAGCAATCCCACTACTGAGTATTTACCCAAAGGAAAAGAAGTGATTTTATCAAAAAGAGACCTGAACTCAAATGTTTATTACAGCACAACTCACAATTGCAAAGATGTGCAACAACGCAAGTGCCCGCCAATTCATCAGTGGATTACTAAAATGTTGCATATATGCGGTACTTGCCAAAGACATTACTCAACCATTTAAAAAAAAGTTGAATTTATGCTTTTTGCAATAATTTGGTTGGAACTAGAATACCATTATCCTCAGTGAAGTATCTTCTAAAAAAAAAAATGGAAAAACAAGTACCACATGTACTGGGTATTAAGCTGAAACTAACCACTGAGCACACATGTACACAGGGGGAAGTAAAGCTCAGGGAAATCAAGCAGGAGGGAGCAGAGAGGAGGGCTGGGTGGAAACCTACCTATTAGGTGCAGTGAACACTCTCTGGGTCATGGGTGTACGTACAGTCCCGATTCCAGCATTACAGAAGTGACCCTGTCAGCAAAAACATTTGTAGCCCCATAACACTTTGAAATTTAAAAAAAGTTGGGATGTCAAAGGGACAAAATACTATAGAAAAATGGGCTGAGATAAAACACTTTAGTCAGAAAGAAAGACAAGTAACCTTTAGTCACATAAAAAAATTATTCAACCTCCTTCATAGAGAAATGCCAATTAAATCTACTTTGAGATGTTCAACAATATAATCTTTGTTGGAGGCAATGGTAAGTCATTTTCATGAGGGAAATTACTAGAGGGAATAAAAAATGGTGCAAAACCCATGCAAAGGAATTTGGTAATATGCTATCAATAATGCATTTACTCTAAATCCTGCTCATAAATATGTATCACAAACATTCACCAGCAAAATCTGAAGACAAACGCACCAAATGCATAAAACCATTCATTAAAATGGTTTGCACAAGCATATTTCAATGTAAAATACTATGAACAACCCAGATCAGTAGGGAAAAGACAGATCAATGTTGGCCATCCACAGAGAGGAGCATTGAACAGAATTTGGAGTATCTCCACATATTAGTTCTAGAGAATCACACCCAGAACATAATGTGGGGCAAAGTAGGTAAGGTGGGGAGGAAAGTGTATGGTAACACAATTTGTGTGTGTGTGTCTGTGGCTATTATACTAGCTGTGCCTAGTTTGGCAACATAACCACAAAGATGGAAATACATCAAATAACTTTAAAATGCAGTAATATTCATCCCCAGTGGAATACTAAGCCCTTTGAATTTGTGAGTTCTGTATCTGTGGATTCAATTAACCATGGATTAAAAATATTAGGAAAAAATCGCATCTATACTGAACATGTACAGACTTTTTTCTTATCATTATTTCCTAAACAATATAGTATAGCAACTCAGCAACTATTCACATAGCATTTGCCTTGTATCAGGTGTTATAAGTAATAGAGAGATAATTTAATATACGTAAAAATACTACACCATTTTTTTAAAATCAGGGACTTGAACATTCCTAGACTTTGGTATTTGAAGGAGGTTTTGGAATCAATCCTCTCATGACATCAAAGGACAACTGTATATTCTCAGAACTAAACACCAGCAAGCACAACTATTTTCAGTAATCATATTATTTTTGATAACCTTAATATTTTTATTCTGATTCTGTTATATGTTTATTGTGGGATACAGCAAATAATTATATTAGAAGTTAGCTACTTAGCATTAGAAATTTTCACATGGGAAAAAGGAATGCAGATGAAAGAAGAGTTTTAGTAAAAATCCTATGGTCCTGAATTTGAACTGAAGTAGTGAGAGTCATAATGTATTTTACCTTAAAATAATTTGCGTGCATTAGTTCTGTCTGCTGCAGCAATCCACAGGCAGTGACCACTTCTGCTGTCCAGACGGTGATCTTTACGTATCACTTTCCTTTAGAGGTAATTAGAGCTCCTTGAGAAAATGACTGATTCTGAGTGTGGGTCGAGAAATGTACATCTTGTCACACAGAAAACTAGAAAAATGTTACTAGGACTGTTAGAATTTTGTCAAATGGACTCCACAGACAGGTTAAAAAAAGGTCCCTCCTGACTAATGAAATTATCTAAAATGGGTTGTGACTTATCAAGTATGTTTAAATTCGTGAGTGGGTAATGATACCCTAAAATATTCCTTAGTTACTTTTAGAAAATATTAGAGCTCTAATTCATTCTTTTGAAAACGGGTTAATACAGGGAAAGCATTAAGCATTTATTTTGCCTTAATTATGTGAAATATATCCCAAGGTAGATAAATAGTTGGTAAAGAATTCTTCTCTAGAGAAACATTCAAGCTGGTAAATGAAGAAGGAATAACAGAATAGTGTATTCTGAAGCACTTAGTGGACTAATGGATCAAAGCAAAGATCATTAATGACTGTTAACATCTCAAAAAGAAAGACAACCAGACATTATATCCCCACCATGGATGTACACAATACCACCCATGAAACATTCTTACATAAAAAAGTCAAGCCTGAGTCTGATCAAGCCTCTATATCCAACTACCAATTTATGGGGAGGGAGGGACAAGGAAACATCCAGAACAATTCCAAGGGGATATGAATAGCAAAATCTATAGACAAAAAACTACAGGGCAAACTTCAACAAACGAACAGCAAAAAGAAAAAAGATAGAGGAGAACGAATATATTAAATAAACCTTCAGAGGTATATTAATCAATTGCAATTTATGGACCTATTTAGGTTGTAATTTAAACTCTCTCTCTCAGCCATTAATTTTTTTTTTTTTTTCAGTTTTTGGCCGGGATGGGTTTGAACCCACCACCTCTAGCGTACGGGGCTGGTGCCCTACTCCTTTGAGTCACAGGTGCTGCCCAGAAATTTTTGACCAGATAGCAAAGATATTGTTAATTTTGGTACAATACTGTGGTCATACATAAAGAAGAGCCCTTGTTTTTCAGAGGTACATGATAAATTATTTACTGATGAAACAAAAAACCTCTGAATTTGCTTTAAAACAAACAAACAAACAAACAAGGGACAAAACAAGCAGAGATGAAACAAGAGTAGACCTAAATTGGTAAAGGTTAAATTTGAGGGATCAGCATATGGGTGTTCATTATAATATTCTTACAACTCGTTTATGTTTGAAATTCTTCACAATGAATTCTAAAACTTTAAAGCATCATCATCATTCATTTTCATTCATTCGGTCATTCATTCAAAATATTTTGAACAGCCACCACTAAGGATTTGAAAACAAAACAAAAAATTTTTTTTAAGTTTACATAAATCTGAAGGAAAAGTTGACTGTAATAAATACGCAATAGAAAAAGTGAGGGCAGAACCCTTCCCAATAAGGATGTTATCTTCTTCTCCATCTAGCTCACAATAAAAACATTGTATTTTATCAGAGCAAACGCATAATCCTTTAGAATTATTATTTGCCCTCTTTTCATTTAAAAAGAAAATTCTTGGCTAAGTCTACAGGTAAATGAATGAAGTAGGCGGGCTTCTTTTCATTAGCCTTCATTAACCTGAAAGGTAGATTCTGAGACTTTCCTTTATCTTGTAGGTGCCCTGCTGCCTTACCACAGTCTTACCCACCCCCATTTGGTAAACTTCCTACCAGGAGAATGTGTTACCTTTATAGGATAATTTAATTAAACACTCAATGCACTGGATTAAATGGTATGTTAAATATTCAAGATATGTATTTTGAAATATACATAGGTATGTGATTTCTACATAGAATATCAATTACTGGGGTTTTTTAATTAAAATTCTTTTTAGAGCATCTGATATAATTATAGATACCCTGACCGACATTTCAATTAATCCTACCAATGATTTATTTTTCATAATATATTCTAAAAATGAAAATTACTTCTCTCCAAAGAATTGAGCTTGAATTAATATCATCTCCCTTTTTTATATTCTTCTTTGATTTTAACTAAACACCAGTTCAAGCAAACAAGGTGTACATGGAAGAAGACTTAAAATGGAAGATTTAAAATGAGCTTTCTAGATGAAGAAAGAAAATGAGGAGACCTAGGACAACTTTCATAAAGAAAAGGACAGGATGATTTCTTCACAAACGAAAGAATCAAATCATATACTGGTATAAGACGGCACAAAAAAGCTTAGAATAGACAACTGGGCACCACACATAAAATGTGTCAAGGGCAGAATTAGCTAAGTTTAAAAAAAAAAGCAATATATATATTGTAGAAATATATATGTATATGTATTTATTCCCATAGGTAAGTAGAACATGGGGAATATTTTGAAGGGATTGTTCTTTTAATTCAGTATAGGCGTTGAGAGAGGTGGGTGGGCCTATCACCCAAATTCCTCGCTAGCCCCTTGGCCAACACAAAATAGTATTGACCAGACACTCCAGGAGAGACGCAATTAATAGGCCAGTGTGGAAAAAGCAGAAGGAAAAAAAGACTCAGTGTAGATATTTATGACATATGTATTGTATTTATTCCCAGACTTTTGGGTCTCAGAAACATGGAAGAAAATTTCTCTTTTCTACGTAAATACAGGGTGTCCCCAAGAAATATTGCCATACATAGAAAAATTAACAAAATCATACTGTGTTTTACTTTATTTTTTTTTTTTTCAGTTTTCTTTTGGACGGGGCTGGGTTTTGAGTCCTCCACCTCCGGTATATGGGGCCAGCATCCTACTGACTGAGCCACAAGCACCACCCTACCTTATATTTTATATTTTTAACATTTATATATTTATATAACCAACAAATGGAGAAACATTTTGTAAATATTTTATAAAATTTCATAATGAATATTTTGTAAATAAATGTACATTTTATATACAATTCCCCATTTTCCCCACATATGTATGTATGGAGACCTTTGGGACACTGTAAATTTTTAATTATCATTGGCTATCTTGGCTATTTTATTCAAAATGATATTTTAATAAAGAACATCGGAAAGACATTTTCAAGGAAGAAAAAGAGAAAACAGTCCCTTTTCAAATCACATAGACAGTCTAATGACAGGTATCAGTCTGGATACCATTTTAGCAGAGCTGGTTTTTCTTTTATTAAACCCTTTTAGAATTCAAATTTTATAAATAACCTATGTGTACAGTGCAGAAAACTTTAAAAAAGCACAGAAGATCACCACTAAGAAAAAATAGTTTGAATATCCCATCAAAAGATAATCACAACTTGGTCTACATGCACCTGGCACTTTTAATAGATGACTGGTGATTTGTATTAACCAAAAAGCTATTATTCTGCACCCAGTCTTATCTTTTTAATTTAGCACTATGTCATAAATATTTCTCATGAGTATATATACTCTTTCACAATATGATTTTTAACAACTACATAATATTATTTTTATAAAAGCATAAAATTATTTACTTATCCTCAAATTGTTGAACATTTGGAGGTTTTTCCCCAGTTTTTATAGTAAGCAAAACACGAATTTCCTCAAGTCTCTTCAGTAGTATATATAGTATATATTGCAGTATGCAGATATCACATATGTAGAAATCCATCTGCATATGTGTATGTATTTATCCACACACAGAAGAGCTCTACTTAACAGTAGTGAAGTACTTTTCACCAGTTCACTTCGTTCATGCAGAATCTTAACTTTAAACAGCCACAGGAATCCCGAGGGACAGATGCATCCCATGAATTCACTAACATGTTGCACCTGTCACTGGTAATAGCTCTTCTTGTCAGTATTCCTTGGGCACACTGGTATCCTTTGGAAACCACTGGAGTCCCCAGTAAGCTCTAAGGGGTCCACACTCTGTATCATAGGTGGGGAAGGCCTACCTCCCAGCTTCATCTTATCTTTTCCATTTTGTTCTGGCTTCAGAAAGACATATGGCTTAGCCCACAAGGCTGTTCATAAAAGCAGTCCCTTCAGCTGCTGCCTGAGGGCCCTCTTTCTACAGATGCCAGGTATCAAAATGCCTGCTTTGGTCAAGGAGCTGGCAAAGGTGGTCCCAGGGGCACAATGGCCTCAGGCTCACCCAGGTAAAGGTTAAATTCCTTATAGGCATGGGCAGGGCTCCTGCTGTGAGGAAGACTTGGGGTATGTCTCCCTCTTTCCCTGGGATAGATTCCTAAAAGTGACTATGTCTATTTCTTAAGGCTTTGGATGTTATTACAGGTTGAATTATGCCCCTCCACTTCAGATCCAAATACTTTAGCCCTAACCCCGAGTACCTCAAGATAGGACTGTATTTGGAAATAGAACATGCAAAGAGGCAATTAAGTTAAAAAAAAAAAAAAAAAAAAAGAGGGCGTTAGGGTGGCCCTAATCCAATGTCATCTGTCCCTCGGGATTCTTGTGGCTATTTGAAGAGGAAATTCAGAACTCACTGAGCTCCTGGCATTAGGAGCACGGCAGTTCCTGGGAAGTCAGATGGAGCCCGGTGGGAAGCCTTATTGAGCCTGGTTAGGGCTAGCTTTCTCCTCTCCGTCCCTCCTTCACTTCTAGGCTTTAGCTTCTCGGCCTCTTTTACAGTTCCACACACATGTGCCCTTTCTGCTATATGTCTGTATTTTTCAATGTCTGGATTCTGTAAGTTTCCATTCAGGCATTTTTACCAAAGACAAGCACAGACTTTTTGTTCTTCCTAATTAAGTATATTCATACCGCCAGAACTTCAGTTTTGAAGGTTTCTCAGTGGTGAAAACGTACCTAGGACATGCTGGGAACCCAAGAAAGACCGTACTGAAACAAACCAAGTTCCTTCCGTGTCACTGACCCTTTTCCTCTTGCTTCATCATCTTTTCCTTTAAATTAAGAAGATGGTTGACCAGGAAAAGGCTTGGAATGGATTCTACTTTTTATAATGAAAGAAGAAATCATTTTGCAGATGTTTAAAAGATATATTAGAGAAAGCATTGTTATTGCTGGGATTAAATGACTAAGTCTGTTTCTGGCAGAAAGTTCAGAGAAATTCCCAGTTTAGGAATAAAGGAGAGCCAGGCACAGGAAAGGTACTCGGCGTTTTGGACTCCATCCACACCACTGAGCAGGCAGCAAGTGCTATCCTAATGCCAGCTCTCTCATAATATCCCTGCAATGAATTTCTTGTCATCATGGGTAGTCCTTTATGCAATCTGTGTTTCTGTATGTCACACTAGAATGAAACAAAGGCCCGCTAAATGCCATAAACCACCCAGAAGCCTTTCTGCCCCTCAGAGGAGACCAACAAATCTAATTCTCATTGGTGTCCCTGTTAAACCCTTATAAATACTGGTTAGTCCTCCATGGCCATTTAAGAGACTTTTATATGGTTTTTGAAATGCTCTCCAGCCATATTGCTTTTATCTTTTTTTTCTTTATTGATTTTTCGCCTTAAGACTTTAATTCACTCTTCTGCAGTTGCTACAGTCAAGAGAGAAATTCTGCAGATCACATAGAGATAACATTCTAACCCAGACTGGGTCACACCATCTCACATAAGAACCCCAGCATCCTGCAGGTAACCGGTCTTTTCCTGCTTTTCAAGCCCTTTCGGTCTTTCTTTTCATTTTTTCCTCTTCTTTAGTATTTGAGACTTAATCTTTCTTCAGTCTTATTCTTCATGCTGAGCTCATCTGAAATGTACCAATAATTGCTACCAGCTAAATCTGGTTTCATCATTCTGAAAATTCCTCATTGAAACCAGCCCTGTGGAATAGGAATCTGACCATTTCTGCAGGTTACAGTGACATTTGGGATGTAGCTTTGCCATGACACTATGATATATGTATAGGTAATTCCAGGGTGAGTTCTATTATATTTCCAAGAGCTATGGGCATTTAACATTTAGCTAAATGCTTCAACAAAACAGTATTGAATTTGATTAAAGTATCATCTAAGCAGAAGCTTTTTTTTTAAATCATGTGGCAACTAATCTTTTACAGAGTATACTATTCAGCTGAAAAGCATCCTTACCTTTGACTGTCAGGTAGACCAAGTCCTGAATATACTAGGAGAATGGTTGCTTAGTCTCCTTTATCTCCCAGCCCTTGTATCTATTAAATTCAACAAATACTTTCCGAGTGCTAAGAACTGTGTGAGGTGTTGAATATACAGTTAAAAGAGTCCAAACTCAGGCAGCTCCTGTGGCTCAAAGGAGTAGGCCGCTGGCCCCCTATGCCAGAGGTGGTGGGTTCAAACCCAGCCCCTGCCAAAAATTGCAAAAAAAAAAAAAGTCCAAACTCACAGTAAATATGTATGCATGACAAATACACATTTGAAGTACATACTATGATTAACTTTGGGGGAATTTTGATTAAAATATTTTCAGGTAATACCAATGAATTTGCTCCCTTGCAAGTTCTGTCTCTATCTTTTAGGCTGAAGTCATCAACATTATCAATGTCACATTGAATCACGTATAGTTCTATAATTTACAAGGCACCAGCAACATTCCACAACTTATTTCAATTGTCCTCCCTCTAATATTAAATATTAGAGATAAGAGGGGCACATGGCATGTCTGTAGAAAAAGTGAAGTTGATTTCAGGTTTCCTCTCCTTTCTCCCGGTGTCCACTTCCTCCCCTAAGCCACTGACCTTGACCCTATGTTTGCGCTCATTGCTAAGTTAAGCATGAACTTCTACACTTCCCTATGTTTGCATTTTAACTGGGCAATAGGAAGACCTATTTCCCCCCGGGAAATGCAGCAGAGTGGAGCTAGAATGGTGGGATGATTGGCAGTAGGGTTGACACTGGAGAGGAGAGACCTGCCTGGGCCACGTTCAATGGCTGAACAATGTGGACAGCCATGCCAATATAATCATAACTTCACTTATTATGGCAAACCTTTCTATTTTAGTTTCAAGGGTATACTGATTTTTCTCAAGGTCACAGAATGAAAAATAGTTGTCAGGAATCTGTCTCTTGGTTTCTTTATTCCAACTTCTATTAGATCCTCCTACATTACCTCTTAGTATTTATTAAGTCCTTTTTTAATTAAAATAGCTTAATTACAATAACAATAATAATATACTCACGTAGTATACTCCTAATCTCATATGATTTCATTTAATCTCTGAAAACAACTAAGTGAGGAAACTGAGGCATTGATGGGTAAGAGATTTGCCCAAGACCACAGGGTTCTTGGTGGAGCTGGTGCTGGCCTGGCCCATGGGGACCCAGGGTCTGGACACGGTACCCTCTCCACTGCCAGGGTGGATGCTGCTGATCTCTTTGGGCGCAGGCTGTTTCTCCCTGTCAGCCGTGTGCTCTGTCCCAGAAGCCCTTCTCCCAGACACAGGGATCTCATCTTGGTCAAAGATATAAAAAGAGCTGTGTCCACAGGCCAGAACATCCCCCCAGTGCCGCTCCATTCAGAGAATGATATAGCATTTCCGGAGCCCAGGCATTTTAACTTGTATCATTTTCATGTTTATTTGTTATTGTTGTTGTTGTTTGTAGACAGAGTATGGGACATGTTGCATGCCACATATTTGTGACTCCAAAACAGGGAGCGTGCAGCGCTCACTCCAACCAGTAAGTTTCCAGGCACAAAGGTCCCAGCATCTGGCCGTAAGAATTCTTCACCCTGCCACCCCTTCTTGCGTGGTCTGAGTGGCCTTCCTATGGGATTCTGAGGTGGAGTCAGCTGGTGTCGTAAGAGTTGGCCAGCAGCCCCACTCCATAGATGGCGTTCATTTAGGGAGCACGGCTGGTGGATCGGAGAAATGGGGGGAGTGGGGGGGCAAGGAGGAGGAGCCCTCGGCAGAGCTCCAAGTTCCGTGCCACTGGCCTCACGGAACTTTGGAAACAGAGCATCGGGCTTGGCTGTGTGGCTTCCAAGTCACAGGGCCTCCACGGCTGGCAAGCGTCGAGCCGGAAATTCAGTTGAATAGAGCCCTAAATGTTTTTTTGTTTGACATTCATGCTTAACAGAAAATGATGAATCCATTAGCAACTCCTTCCGTTGCCAAAAGAAACAGACTTGCGCTTGTAGATTGCTTTCATTCTGCGCTATCAAGCCACCGCACACGCGGCTTTCACAAAGCTGACAGTCATCTATCATTTTTAAATGGGTTTAGAGGTACAGTCGTCTTTGTCTGAAGTGTGTGGATGTGTCAGCGTGAATGCGACTCATTAAAACAGACTGACCCAAACAGTTTAAATGGGATTCACAGTAGGGGGAAAATGTTTTATTTGAGGTTTGTTTGGAATTATTTTGAAGTTTGTCACTAATTTTGAAAAACAATGGGCTCATTTTCCTAACTTCTTTTTCTTCCCTGAGATGTGTTCAAGAGAACAAATAGCTATATTATACACTGTCTCGAAAACATGCTCTTTTGGAAATGAAAAAAGATTCTATGATTATGAAATTTCGAGAGTTCTCCTGTGTTCTAGAACACTTCACATACTTAAATAACTTCATGAAACTGCCCAAATTTCTCCATCTCCCTCCTCAGACCCATGCCCCTACCCATAAATGACATCTTTGAACATAATCTTTAGGCCCGTTTTTCATCATTTCTATTAGCTTCTCAAAAAATGCCTTTTGAAGTCAATGATTTAACATATGGATTAAATCTTCCATAAAATGGGTTTAAATATTAAGAGGCAAGCACCTGGCTATATGCATCTGGGTTCCACAGGACATTGTTTTGTTTTAAATGTTTCAAGATGTTCAATAAAATTGAATATGGCCAAACTCATCCCAACATGGGCCTGTTGGCCTTCAAACTTATTTCCTAGTATTTCTTACTGGCTCTCTTCTCTCTCCCTCCCTCCTTCTGTTTCTCTCCCCCCCCCCCCCCACTACTCACATTGCTATTAAATTCCTAAAGCAGTAATAGAAGTAGCAACAGCAGATAAGAGTTATACATATCAGTGAAGACAAAACAAATTTATCAAGAGTTTCTGTGCAACTAACGTGGTTGATCTTCTAGTCTTCTGTGTGGATTAGGAAGGAGATATTAAAAATATTTAATGCCTATCAGTCATGAGCTCAACCAGTCAAAATACACACCATCACAGGGTCCTGGATGCAGGACAGTCATGAGCCCCAGCGTAGGCATCAAGGAGGCTGGGGCAGTGTGTGTGTATGGGTGGGGGGGGGGTTGATGGGGACTGGGAGTGGTGGCTGTTTATCAACCATTTGAGGAGTATTTCCATATTCTTATACACAGCTGTACCAGGGTGTATTGACTGAATTTCAACCCTGATTTTATTGTCTCTTATCCTTCATTGCATGTATTTCTAGGACTTGAGGAAACAAAAGCAGGAGTACTTCCTCAAGTTTGGACATTGCTCTGGAATCTCCCACTTGTTTCTGTGCAATCCCAGATAAAGTGCGCATCTGCTAAGGCACCGAACATTATTCATGCTATTCCCATAGGAATGAATGGTTATTAAAAGTGAGGAATAGGGTCAGTGCCTGTGGCTCAAAAGGGTAGGACACCAGCCCCGTATGCCGGAGGTGGTGGGTTCAAACCCAGTCCCAGCCACAAAAAAAGTAAGGAATAAGAATTAAACCATAAAAAGGTAAAAATAGTGATGATGGTATTTAAAAACATTATGTAAGGGTAGTTTCTTAGTCTTCACCTCATTTTACTCAAAGGCTTCTTAGTGTTTAGTACTGCAAGGTGCATGTGTGGGATAACCTGTGAGAATACGTATTGAATTTTGTTGTATCTTTCCTATAAGGAGCTAAAGTGAATTGTCATAATGATTTCACAGAATTAACCAATTCAGACATTCCTTGCCACCACCACTCCCAGTAAAGGTAATCCCAGGTAAATATTATAGTTCCAATTGGACTTGAAATGAAGATTAATTCATTTAGCCACGTGGTGGCTCACATCTGTAATCCTAGCACTCTGGGATGGCAAAGCAGGTGGATTGCTTGAGCTCAGGAGTTTGAGACCAGCCTGAACAAAAACAAGTCCCTCGTCTCTACTAGAAGCAGAAAAAACTAGCTTTGTGATGGGTGCCTGTAGTCCCAGCTACTCGGGAAGCTGAGGTAAGAGGATCACCTGAGCCCGAGAGTTTGAGGTTGCTGTGAGCTATGATGGCACTGCACTCTAGCCTAAGGCAAGAGAGTTAAGATCTGCCTCAAAAAAAAAAAGGAAGAAAGAAAAAGAAGGAAAAATTAATATTAAAGAAATTTTTAAGATCCTGGGGGTCTAACCAATCAAGGCCAAGTTCAAATCAAGTCTCTTAGCTCCAAGACTGCCTTGATTGAATTACCAAGTAGTCTGACATTCCTGTCGGTAGAGGAAGGAGGAGTGTGAAAATTCTGAGACCTCATTCTTTACAGAAGTGTGATTGGATGTCCTTTGCATAACTTAGGACACTTCAGGGCTTAAAATAAATACACATCAAACATGGGGTTGGGGAGAGAGATGTATTGCTTTTATTGCACTGACGGAAACAGTTTCTATTTAAATAGACACAACTATATTTTAAAACATCTAGTAGAGAAACAAAGCACAGGAAGACCAAATGAGAGGGGCAGAAAGTTCTATTCCTTCTAACGCTGCCGTGAGCTGAAATGCAGCAGCTCGCTGCCGCTTCTCCCAAGCATCCTGCCCTCCGGCAGGAGATGGCATTTCTGAGCAAAAAGTCTTAAATAAAATACTTTATTTAAACTAACAATTTACATGGTATGTATGATTCTATTTTCAGTGTTTTGGTTTAAAAAATGTATACTTTATAAAGATTTCAGTATAGTTACTAAAGTTACAATCTCATGCGTCTTATTTAATGAAAGAAGATGAAATGTGGACCTTGGAGCTGGCTGGGAGTTTCCATTACAGGACTACCATTTTGTGGCTGTGGAACTTTGGGCAAATTATTGTGTCCAGCTTTAGATTCTGAAAGGTATGTTAGTTAACACCATATGGTGAGGTGGTAAGGACGGAACTGAATATGTTTGTAAAGTCCCAGCATGATAACTGCCACAGAGCAGATACCAAGGAGCCCCCCCTCACTGACAGAATTCTTCTCTTTCTCAGTGAACATTTCCCTATAACAATCAAAGGCTTTAATGATTAAGTTACCGGTCTTTCTGCTTCACTGTTGGAACTTCCTCAAAAACAATTTCAATGGAGCTTCAGAAATACACAACCTTTCCTCTTCATCTTAACCACCCAGACTCTGCCTCCATCCTGGACTGTGCCTGGTCCCTAAGGTCATTTTCTCTGATGGCCTTGGAGCTTGGGTCACCATTCCCTGGCACACTGCTGCCACCTTGTTGATCACCAGCTCTCTCTCGGGTGCAGGAGATATACCTAGGCCTTCTGTAGAAGCAAGAATGAGCAACCAAATCTCCCCTTTCATTCACAGAGTTTGACTTTGCTGTGAGCAACTAACTAGAAGAGATGAGGAAGAAAACCATCAAATAAGGCAAAATTTCAAGTATTCATAAAATTGTATTCATCAAGAGACAATTGTATTCTTCACTTAATTGCAAATGAAACTAAAGTCTTTCTTGGTTTATACAGTGTTTTCTGTGCTAGTTTTTAATTTATTTAACAAGTACTTACTGAGAACTTACTCTGTGCTAGGTGCAGAGAGATTCAGATACAATTCCTGAATTGAAAATACTTCAAGTCTTCCTGCCTCTAGTCTCAAAATTTAGTATGCAGCAGGATCTCCTGGAGAAATTGTGAATGCACAGATTACTAGCCTACTCCCCCAGCTTCTGTTTCAGGACGTCTGGGTAGTGGTCTGAGAACTTACATTTGTAACCTGCAGGTGCTGGTCTAGGAAATACTTTGAGACCGCTGCTCTAGGCCATGCTTCTAACCTATTTGTCATCACCATGCTTTAACTTCCTAAAATGGAATCTCCGTATAGAGGGATTTGGTTCTCCACTCCATAGATAGAAAAAAGCCTTATCAAACTTTAAGAACTGCCAGTCAAGGTTGCTACTTTTCCAGCCTCTCTTCTGATGTTAGATATGATTAAGGACTCTCCCTATACTGTAACTTTCTTAGTTAAGTTTAACTCTATGCCTACCACACATTATCCTTTGGAATCACTAGCTGCTTTGGAAGCTACAAGTCTTAGACTTTTCATCTACTGCAAAAAAAAAGAAGAAGAACAGGAGGGGGAGAAGAGAAGGGTAGTGTCTTGCCTTTGTAAGTATATTGGCTCACTGGGCACATAAATCAAGCCTGTAGGAGTAGAAAGAAGGTACCATGGAATGGAACCCTGCTGGGAAGACCCAAGCATTGAAAACATTGGTTTAAAAATATAGGTTTGAGTTGATGATATCAATCACTTTAAATATTCACCCATAGGTTGTTTTTATTTTACAATTACATGTCTGAAGATAGTAACAGGAAAAGAGACATTATTGTGTAAACAGTAATATTGCACACAACTGCAAAAAGAAAACAGGCAATGCTAGCTTTTGTTTTCATTCAGTGAGATTACCCTAAAATAACTTACTGTGGCTTTCTTTGAAATCACCAGGCCAACTTTCAATATGTGGTAATTTATAAGGAGGTAGACTAAAAGTACTGTGCCCCTTTTTGCCAGGGCATAAGCTACCTGTGTTGATATGTTTTTTGGGAAATGTTTGTATTAAAAATAGGCACAGAAATAAAGCATTTCTAAGGTATCACGAGGTATCACAAAGAGACGGCTATGTTATTGGATTGCTACAATCATTGAATTTAGGGAATTGAAGGTAGAAAAGGGGAGAAAGAGATTATAGACAGATAAGACCGTGAATAATAAGTACCATCTGTGTTTCTTTCTCTGAAAACTGTTTTGTTCATAGCTGTTGTTTTTGAAAACATCTTGCTGGTGGACAAGCTTCTAATTTAAACACTGTAGAGAGGTAGAGGAAAATATATCAGTTGTGAAGACAGACTTAATAAAAATGCATGGGAGAGAAAGGGAGAGAAAAGAGAGAGAGAAGGAGGGCAAGGAGGGACAAGAATAACCCTCTGCTATTCCCATGTGGTACCTGTGTGTCTTGTTTTCATTGTTTGTTTGTTTGTTTGTTTGTTTTTGAGACAGAGTCTTACTATGTCACCCTTAGTAGAGCACTGTGGCATCACAGCTCACAGCAGCCTCAAACTCTTAGGCTTAAGCGATTCTCTTGCCTAAGCCTCCCAAGTAGCTGGGACTAATAGCTGCCACAACGCCTGGCTATTTTTTGTTGCAGTTGTCATTGTAATTTAGTAGACATAGGCCAGGTTCAAACCCCCCAGCCTTGGTGTATATGGCTGGTGCCCTAACCACTGTGTACGGGTGCTGAGTCACCTGTTTGTTTTGAGACAGACTCTCACTCTGTCACCTTAGGTTGAGTGCTGTGGCCTCATCATATATCACAGTAGCCACAATCTCCTGGGCTTAATTGATCCTCCTACTTCGGCCTCCCGAGTGGCTGGGACTATAGGTGCCTGCTATCACACCCAGCTAGCTTTTCTATTTTTAGTAGAGACAGAGGTCTTGCTCTTTCTCAGCCTGGTCTCCAACTCCTGAGCTCAAGTGATCCACCTGCCTCAGCCTCCCAGACTCTTAGGTTTACAGGCATAAGCCACTGTGCCCAGTCAATTATTTGATTTTTAAAAATCTTTTTTTGACATTGGTCTTATTAGAGGGCCCCAGAGTGTCTTCCTGCATTTTAACTAAAGGTCACAGGATGGGTGGACGTTTTTCGATTCCATTTACTGTGCCAGCCAGCAAGCTGGCTATGCTCTGACTGTCTACCACTGCTGAGGTCTTGTACAGGCTCTGGGAGGAAAGGAGATATAAAGACACTTGTGACCAAGTATAATCAAACAGCACGTTTGTAAGATTAGTGAACGAATCTCACTGATATTTAATGCACAGTAGGTCTTCAAACCGTTGGAGAGCTTGAAAAGATAAGCCCGAGAATAAGCTTTCTATGCTCATCCCTGCTAAACACACTCACACAACAGCCATAGTGTGCAGTGCCCCCTTAGTGGTGGCCTGGGATGTGCGGGAACACTGGGCTTGGATTCAGGTGAACTTGGATGTGAGTCCCAGCATCAGCTGCGGCTGTAGTCTTGTTCTCCACTTCTATTAACTGTAAAATAAAAACAGGTTGTGTTGTGATGAAGTATGCTAACATATTCAGTGTAAAGTTCCTGGATCAGTACCTGGCACACAGTAGGGACACAGTGATTAACAGTAGAACAAGAAATGACTGAAAATTTTGTGTAGAGTCTCCTTGGAAGTCAGGCCAACAGTAGGGCTAAACCTGGACAAAACTTCCAACTCCATAGACTTTTTTTTTAAACCAAGCCTGTTTAATGCATCCATGTTGTATAAAGGAATGAATGGGTCAGACAAAAATAATCATACTCCTCTAAAGATTATCAGATTGACAGAATGAAAAATTTTTCAATAGCTACCCCACCAGATGTATCAACAAATATTTTATAAATACCTCCTAGGTGCAAGGCAGGTGCTAGGTCCATGATGGCAGGATGGTATACGTCACGTGTAAAGGCCAGAGATGCCAACAGCGCCTTGTGGACTCAGAGAGTAAATATGAACTCAGCTTTTCCATAAACTTACACTTTTCCACAACTCTTCCCCTATTTAAATTCAGTTTTACAACTATTTGCACAATCCTAATAGCCCAAATTTCTAGATTTTCCTTTAGATCTTAAGTTCAAATATATAAGACATTATTTCAACAGCTCTTGGAAGTTTTTATTTTATATCCTTACAAAGGATTTGAGGTGACTTACAGTTTTATAGCACTTAAAAGGTACTTTTAAAATTACTTTGAGGTAGAACAGATATCATCTAAGAAAAAAGGCATTATTTTGTCAGAAAGATAAAATAATATTGTTTCTGATACTGAGTACTAAATATAGCCTTGAGATTCCTGGCAGTCAATTCAACAAGGGAAATGCAAAGTCTGATTGTCTTATAAAGGAAGGTATGTAGTTTATTTGAAAAGGCAAATACTATCTTATTGCTAAAGTCTGGTAGGAATGTATCACATATGGAAAGCACATTGCATAACGTAATGAAAAATGCCTGTTAAGTCACTTGTTCATTCATAACTTTGTCCCTGACTACTTGGATAACTTTGCTGACTTCAACTCACTCTGGAGTAAGATCTCCCTATACATTTTTAATTCACCTGTTTGTTAAGTTTAATTAGACCAAAGCAACATGCCCATCCTGTTTAGAGAAATGCATTCTTATCACAAGGGCTTGCCATGGGAGAAAATACCACCCCTGATCTTTCTGCTTTCTAGCTTTGTTGATGTATTAGCGTACACAATCTGTGAACTTGTATTTTAATTCCCCTTTGGTGCCAAGCATAATGCTTAAAGAATCATTTGCCCACCTATATTGTTCCAAATGAAGCACATTCTTAAAAGAAAACATGAGTAGTAAAACCCTCTTGAAATTTAAGGCATTTGAAGGAGTTATATTCTTAAGGCATTAAGTCACTCTATTAAGGTATATAAGCAAATTCTTATAAGCTTTCACATGCCAAATTTGGCAAGGGATCATCCATATAAATAGTCCTTTGTTTTCACTCCCAAGATGTGTACAGGTTTTTACAGAACTCAGATTGATTCTAGCAATTATTTAAAATTCCTCAGAAATACCTTAAATCTCAAATCTTTGTTTCTCAGTAGGGACAATGCCAAATGCCAACAGCTGAGTACTTTCAGATGAAAAGCCACATCCCTTTTGACAGCCTTTCACACACACAGGCGAGTAGCAAATCATATAAATCACACGCATCTAGTGTCTCACTTTATACTTCTTGATGGGGAATCCAGGGGTTGACAAAGAGAAGGCGAGAACTTAGGCAATGATTTCTTGAGACTGATTTAATACCCGTCCTACTCAAAACCATGCTACATCAACAGGTCATGTTTTAAATAGAGGGTTGTACACTTAGGTCTCATTCCTGTATCACCTTGTCAAATCACATATCAACTCTCTTGTCACTTTTAATTACAGCTGCAGCAGCAAATTATCTCACACCAATCTAAATGTCTGCATTTTCAAGCATTACTCTTTATTTGAGAGATATTGTCCACAGATGTGCTGAGTTATTTTCTAAGAATGTTCCTTATTTTGAAACATACACTCTTGTGCTCTCCTTAGCCCAACAGTTTGTCGTGCCCCAAACCTGGATACATTCAAGATTTAGTCACTGGACTAGAACAGAAAATGATGGGAACAGTTTCATGTGGAAATGCAGATCAGAACCAGCATCTCATTGAATTTTCTAGAATAGAGATGGCAAACACAACTGTATTAGCACAACAGCTATACACACTAATGCTCTTTTATAAAAAGGTAGCTATGAAATAATTGATTATGAACATTTCTTTCCAAGAGCTTGAACCCTGGTCTTGGAATTCTTTTCAACCAGGGGCATTATGTAGATGTTATCAACTGATCAAAGGAGCACTGTGTTGAAACTTATTTGTCATCATTTTCCTAGATCCTCATATTGCCACCGACCTCGGAAGGAACTAAACCAGTGCACCCTAAAAGTGATTACACCTTCTTTCAGATATTTCCAGCAAGTGACCAATTAGCGTCTTGAATGCTTTTAGTGACAGGCTGAGGGAACCAGCCACACACAAAAGGGCCCACAAACCTTTGAGCAGAGACTAAATGATGGAACTGATTTCTAAGTATAAACAACGAGAGAGTTCAGGAACCATCCTCCGGTTAGTCTTCTACCGCTAAGGCTCACTGCTGACTCTCATCACAGCTCTTTACACAGGAAGGTGATAGAAGGGGGAGTGGTGGAGGATATTGCTTTTCTTCTTTATTTCCTAAGAACATTTTGTGCCTAGGAGTGAACTCTTTGGTATACTCTCTGGTATACTTGCATTCCCCCAAAAAGAGTTTGTAGAGCTATCTAAGTATAGAGCAGTCTGAAAATTTTCTTAATAAAAGGAGAGAGGAGTTGGGAAGAGGCCACAGATCGGAGTGTAGGGACGGGGCAGGTGGCTGGTCCCTTGTGGCTGAGTTCTCACCGTTAATTTCCTTGACCATTCAGTCCCTTCACCTAGTTTCCATGGCCTCAAAACATCTCCTTCCTCTCCTGTCCATTCAGAATACTCAATCTGATTGACCAAATTAAAGAAATGTATATTGGGGTCTGACTAACTCTTTCAGAAAACATTTGAATTTAAATGAATGACTTACTAGTGTAAATGAATCTCTAATTTTTAAAGCTACGTATCATATACATTATCATCCCTTACTTCTGCTACTCAAATGAATCACTTAGTGTTCCAGAAAATAAAATCTGTGATATTTATCATCTTTCACAAATTGTGGTCAAACGCTGTACTTTTATCAAATTTTAAAATAAAATTTGTGTTTTCCACTGTTTCAGTGTCCTTAAACCCCTGAAAATCTCAAATGCTTATATTATAAATATTCTACCCAAGAAACTACAAATTCCAAGAAATCATTAGCATTGAGGAAAAATTGTTAATTAAGCAACTGGCTCTATGAGTTTTCTAACTATTCTCATTCAGTGTAGATACTAAGCAAAGTGTCATTTTTTTACTGTGTACATATTTAAAGACAAAGATAATCACAAGAGGAAGCAAGTAATAGTTTCATTTCTAAGATCTAAATGATATCACACAGATAATTCTACATGTGATATTAGTAAAAAGGACTGCAGTGATTATTCTAGTGTTCTACGTGAATTTTGTTGGCTGAATCACACTATTTTGCAGGGGGTTTTTTTGGCTGGGGCTGGGTTTGAACCTGCCGCCTCTGGCATATGGGGCCAGTACCTTACTCCTTTGAGCCACAGGCACAACTCTGCATCACATTTTTAATAGCTGGAGGTATTTGGAGATCACAACTGTGAATATATTCCAAAGGCTTTCATACATATGGCATATATAAATTATATATATATATAAAATCTCACCTGGCAGCTGTTCCAGATGTTTGTGGGGCAACCCTTTCTTAAAGTTATTTGGTAAGGCATAAACATTCACATGCTTTAAGATTAATATAAAGCAGTATTAATATTAAAATTAATATTAAAATAAAATATTAATTTAAGATTAATATAAAGCAGTAAAACGGGATAAGAGTTAAATTTTACAACCAGTATTTTTTTTAATCAGGGTTTTTTTCTTTATTAAATCATAAACACATAGATCATGTATACATTAATGTATTTATGTGGTACAATATGCTTATTTCATACAGAATTAGGAACGCTTACATCACGCTGGTTTATACCTCATCTCGTTTACTTAATTGTTGTGTTAAGACATTCATACTCTATTCTAATAGATCTGACATGTACCCTTGCAATGTTATCCCACCATTTACCCTCCCTTGATCTGACATCCTCCCTCCCCTCCCATCCTGCCTCCTCCCTCCTTCATCTTGGGCCATAGTTGTGATCTATTCTTCATATGAAAGTGTGATTATAAATTGGTTTCATAATAGTACTGGGTACATTAGATATTTTTTCTTCCATTCTTGAGATACTTTACTAAGTAGGATATGTTCCAGCTTCAACCATATAAATCTAAAAGAAGTAAAATCTCCATATTTTTTAAGGCTGCATAGTATTCCATGGTATACATATACCACAATTTGTTAATCCATTCATGGGTTGATGGGCACTTGTGCTTCTTCCATGACTTGGCTTTTGTGAATTGAGCCGCAATGAACAATTTGGTGCAAATATCTTTGTTATAAAGAGATTTTTTGGTCTTTTGGATATACACCTCGTAGAGGAATTGCAGGATTAAACGGCAGGTCTACTTTTAGATCCCTGAGTATTCTCCATACTTCTTTCCAAAAGGGACGTATTAGCTTGCACTCCCACCAGCAGTGCAAAAGTGTTCCCTTTTCTCCACATCCATGCCAACATCTATAGTTTTTGGATTTTGTTATGTGAGCCACTCTTACAGGAGTTAGATGATATCTCAAAGTGGTTTTGATTTGCATTTCTCTGATGATTAAAGCTGATGGGCATTTTTTCATATGTCTATAGGCCATGTGCCTATCTTCTTCAGAGAAGCTTCTGTTCAAATCTCTTACCCATAATGAAATGGGATTACCTGCTCTTTTCTTAATAGTAAGTTTGAGTTCTCTGTGGATTCTGGTTATCAAACCTTTGTCAGAAAAATAACCTGCAAATATCCTCTCCCATTCTGAGGGCTGTCGGCTTGCTTTACTTACTGTGTTCTTGGCTGTAGAAGCTTTTTAGTTTAATCAGATCCCAGTAATGTATTTTTGGTGTTGCTTCAATTGCCTGGGGGATCCTCCTCATAAAGTATTCTTCCAGGTCAGTTTCATCCTGTGTTTCTCCTGCACTCTCTCCAAGAACCTTTATAGTTTCACATCTTAAGTTCAAATCTTTTATCCAGTGAAAGTCAATTTTTGTTAATGGTGAAAAATGTGTGTCCAGTTTCAGTTTTCTACAAGTTGCCAGCCAATTCTCCCAGCACTATTTGTTAAATAGGGACTCTTTCCCCCTATTTATGTTTTTGATAGGTGTATCAAAGACCAAATGATGATAAGTGTCTGGGTTCATCTCTTGGTTCTCAATTCTGTTCCATATATCTACCTCTCTATTTTTTGCTCCAATACCATGCTGTTTTGATCACTATAGATTTATAGTCTAGTTTGAAGTCTGGTAACATGATTCCTCCTGATTTGTTTTTATGTCTGAGTAATGTCTTGGCTATTCAAAATTTTTTCTGGTTCCATATAAAATGAAGTACTATTTTTTTCCCAATCTTTAAAGTATGACAATGGTGCTTTGATAGGGATTGCATTAAATTTTTAAATTGCTTTGGGTAATATGGACATTTTAACAATGTTGATTCTTCCTAGCCACGAGCATAGTATGTTTTTCCATTTGTTAACATCTTCAGCTATTTCTTTTCTCAGTTTCATAATTCTCTTTGTAGAGATCTTTCATGTCCTTTGTTAGGTAAATTCCCAAATATTTCATCTTCTTTGGCACAACTGTAAAGGGAGTAAAATCCTTGACTGCTTTTTCAGCTTGACTAAAATTGGTATGTATAAAAGCTACTGATTTATGAGTATTGATTTTGTATCCTGAGACGCTACTGTATTCCTTGATTACTTCTAAGAGTTTTGTGGTTGAGTCCCTGGGGTTTTCCAGGTATAAAATCATATCATCTGTGAAGAGTAAAAGTTTTATCTCATCTGACCCTATTTGTATACTCTTGATCACCTTCTCTTGCCTGATTGCAATGGCTAAGACTTCCATTACAATGTTAAAAAGCAGTGGAGACAATGGGCAACCTTGCCTGGTTCCTGATTTGAGTGGAAATGTTTTCAATTTTACTCCATTCAATATGATATTGGCTGTGGATTTGCTGTAGATTGCCTCTATCAGTTTAAGAAAAGTCCCTTCAAAACCTATTTTCTTTCTTTCTTTTTTTTTTTTAACTAAATCATACATAGCTGTGTACATTAACACAATCATGGGGTAGAATGTGCTAGTTTTATATACAATTTGAAATATTTTCATCAAACTAGTTAACATAGCCTTTATGGCATTTTCTTAGTTATTATGTTAAGATATTTATATTCTACATTTAGTAAATTTCACATGTACCTTTGTAAGATGCACCATAGGTGTGGTTCCACCAATTACCCTGCCGCTACCCATTCTTCTCTCTCCCCTCCCCTCTCTCTCCCCTTTGCCCATATTCTTGGGCTATAATTGAGTTATAGCTTTCATCTGAAAGCTATAAATTGGTTTCATAGTAGGGCTGAATATATTGGATACTTTTCTTCCATTCTTGAGATACTCTCCAAACATCCTTCCAAAAGGAACATATTACTTTGTGTTCCTACCAGCAATGTAGAAGTGTTCCCTTTCTTCCATATCCACGCCAACATCTCTGACTTGGGGATTTTGTGATGTGGGCTAATCTTCCTGGAGTTAGATGATACCTCAAAGTAGTTTTGATTTGCATTTCTCTGATGATTAAGGATAAGACATTTTTCATATGTCTGTAGGCTGTGCGCCTGTCTTCTTCAGAGAAGTTTCTCTTCAAGTCCCTTGCCCACCCTGAGATGGGATCACTTGTTCTTTTCTTGCTAATATGTTTAAGTTCTCTGTGGATTCTGGTTATTAAACCTTTGTCGGAGGCACAACCTACAAATATCTTCTCCCATTCTGAGGACTGTCTGTTTGTTTTACTTACTGTGTTCTTGTATACCTATTTTCTCAAGTGTTCTGATCATGAAAGGATGCTGGATATTGTCAAAAGCTTTTTCTGCATCTGTTGAGGGAATCACACAGTTTTTGTTTTTCAGTTTGTTTATGTGATGTATTATATTTATAGGTTTATGTACATTGAACCAACCTTGAGACCCTAGGATATACTTAGTTATAGTGTATAATTCATTTGATGTGTTGCTGGTTTCTGTTTGCTAGGATCTTATTGAATATTTTTGCATGTATGTTCATTAAAGATATTAGTCTATAGTTTGTTTTCTTGTTGGGTATTTTCCTGGTTTGGGGATCAGAGTGATATTTGTTTCATAGAAAGTGTTGGGAAGTATTCCTTCTTTTTTGATGTTTTGGAAAAGGTTAAGTAATATAGGTATTAGTTCTCTTTAAAGGTTTGGTAGAATTCTGATGTGAAGCCATCTGGTCAACTGGTCCCAGACTCTTCTTTTTGGGGAAATTTCATGTAGTTGATTCTATTTTAGTACTTGATACAGGTCCATTCAGCATTTTCAATTCTTTCTGATTAAGTTGAGGAAGTTGGCACGCTTCCAAGTATTGGTCACTTTTTTTCAGATTTTTATATTTCTGTGAATAAAGTTTTTTGTGGTATTCGTTAAGGATTTTTTTAATTTCTGAGGTGTCTGTTATTTAGCCTTTGTCATTTCTGATTGATGATAGTATGGACTTTAATTTTCTATTTTTGGTTAAGTTGGCCAAAGGTTTATCAATTTTGTTGAATTTTTCAAGAAAACAACTTTTTGATTCATTGATCTTTTGAATAATTCTTTTGTTTTCAATTTCATTTAATTTTGTTCTAATTTTAGTTATTTCCTTTCTTCTGCTGGGTTTGGGGTTGGAATGTTCTTCCTTTTCCAATTGCTTAAGATGTCCCATTAAATTATTGCCTTCCTCTTTTCCTGTTCTCTTGAGGAAGGCTTGCAACACTATAAATTTCCCTGTTAGGCCGGCCCTTGCAGTATCCCACAGGTTCTAATAATTCATGTCTTCATTGTTGTGTTGTTCCAAAAATTTGGCAATTTCCTTCTTAATCTCATCTATGACCCAGCTATCATTCAGCATAAGGTTATTTAGTTTCCATGTCTTTGTATGAGTATGCAGATACCTATTATTGGTAAGTTCAACTTTTATTGCATGATGACCTGAGAAAATGCAAGAAATAATTTCTATAATTTTAAATTTTCTGAGGTTAGACTTGTGACCTAAGATGTGATCAATTTTGGAGGATGTTCCATGGGCTTATGAAAAGAATGTGTATTCAGTTTTGTTAGAATGAAATGTTCTGTAAATGTCTGTTAAATTCAATTGTTGTGTGGTGAAGTTTAAAATTTCTTTGCTTAGTTTCTTATTGGTAGATCTATCCATCATTGCCAAAGGGGTTAAAATCTCCAACTGTTATGGTGCTGGAAGATATTAAATTGCTCATGACTATTAGAGCCTCCAATATAAATTGAGGAGCATTCTGGTTGGGCACATAAATGTTAATAATTGTCATCTCATCACAGTGAGTGTTTCCCTTAACAAATATGAAGTGACCATCCTTGTGTTTCCTAACTTTTGTTGGTTTAAAGCCTAGTGCATCTGCAAATAAAATTGCCACCCCTGCTTTTTTCTGATTTCTGTTTGCCTAGATTATAGATGCCCATCCTTTCACTCTGAGTCTATATTTATCCTTTAAGGTAAGATGAGATTCTTGTGTGCAGTAGATATCTAGCCTGAGTTTTTGTATCCAGACAGCCAACCTGTGCCTCTTTACAGTTTAAGCAGCTCCCATTAACTGAGAGTATTTTGGATATCAAGTTTTTCAAAAGTCCAGTGGACATTTTGAATCTTTTCACCACTGTGGAAATTGCATTTTGATCAAGAATTTCAGAGTGAGTTAGTTTGATGGTAGAGCATTGTGCTGGTCATTATGGAGGATGGGTCTGAGGATATCCTGAAGAGCTGGTTTGGTCATGGCAAATTTCTTCAATGTGTGTATGTCATTAAAGTATTTAGCTTCTGTGTTATAAATGAAGCTCAATTTAGCAGGATACAGAATCCTATACTGAAAGTTGTTTTGTTTTAGGAGATTAAAGGTCGATGGCCATCCTCTTCTGGCTTGAAAAGTTTCAGCAGAGAGATGTGCAATCATTCTAATATTCTTCCTCTTGTAAGTTATGATTTTCTTGTGTCTGGCTGCTTGCAGAATTTTCTCCTTCATATTAACTTTGGCAAAGTTAATTACAATGTGTCTAGAAGATGCTCTATTTGGGTTGAGTAGTGTTGGGGTTCTGAAACTGTCTGCTATCTGAATTTCAGTATCTCTTGCCATGCTTAGGAAGTTCTCCTCAATTATCTCTTGGAGTAGAGTATCTGTGCCTTTCAGACCATCCTCTTCTCCTTCAGAGATTCCTATGAGGTGAATGTTTGCTTTTTTGGAGTGGTTCCACAATTCTCTCAGGGAATGATCTGTTTTTGCTTTCCATTTCTCTTCCTCTTTGAGAGTTTGGCAGTGCTCAAAAGCTTTGTCTTTAGTGTCAGAGATCCTTTCTTCTGCATGCTCTATTCTGTTACTGAAGGATTCCACTGTATTTCTCAGATCTTTGAGGGCTGCAAGTTCTTGCCTCAAGGTGTCAAAATCTTTGGTGATTTCATCTTTGAATTCATTGAATTCTTGAGACAATTTTTGACTTTCTCCTTCAATTTCTAATTCCATCTTTACCTCCATTCTGTTTATCTTACTTGCAATCCAAATTCTGTATTCGTTTTCTGACATCTCAGCCATTTGTTTATGAATAGGATCTTCTATTGTGTCTCTTTTGTCATTCCTTGGGGGAGTTGATCTACTCTGATTATTCATGTTGCTAGAGTTTTTCTGCTGATTCTGCCCCAGGATTATTTTTCATGGTTTGGCTAGAGAAGCTGGCAAGGTGAAATTGAATTGAGGGTTCCTGGTATTATAGTTAACCAGTCCTTTGCCAAAGAACTGGGACTGGAGATTGCGGCTTTTTCCTTAGAGCTTTACAAAAGTCTCATTTAGAACTACAGCCTGAAACTCTGAGCACCTGCTTGGTGTGGTGGGGCTAGATGGTGCTGACAAGTATTCAGCTAGTCTCTGTCCAATCCCAGCAAATCAGTGGCTTTGGGCTAAAATCTCAGCTATGGAGATATGTAAGCAACTAAGACACCCCACCTCCCCACAGGTGACAAGTGGAAGGGGAGAATCCCACAACAACACAACCAGGGTACAACCTTGGTGGATCCCTGGGTGATGGCCCAGGTCAAGAGTTCCAAATCAATTGTCCCAGTGGAACCAAACACGGATCGGGTGGGGGTGGGAGAGTTCAAAAAGTCTTCAGCATCTAGGCAGCAGGCATCTACTGGGAGCTCAATTTGACCCCAGTAGGAGGGATCATGGAACTGCCACCACTGTCAAGGGTGGAGCTGCCACTGTTGGGGGTGGTGCCATAGGTCTGGGGTACTGCTGTATGCATGTTGCAGGAGCCAGTAGGCAGCTGGAGTGTGTTGCCACAGGCCACAAGATTCACAGGAGCTTGGTGGGAAGCCAGAAGGTAGAGTCTCCAGCTTCCGGGGCCTCAGGGGTCACAGGAGCCAGGCAGGAATAGCTGGCTTTTGGCTGTAGGTCTTAGGACCTGAGTGGGGAGCTGAAGGGCGGAGTCACTGGCCTGGGGCTACAGGTCACAGAAGCCATGCAGGAGTTGCCGGTGAGGGCTGAGGGTCAAGGGGCCAGTGGTTGTAGGGGCCGGGTGTGAGTGGCAGGTCTCAGAATCCAGGCAGGAGTTGCCAGGTCACAAGGGCTGGTCAGAAGTCACCAGCTGTGGGCCACACTAGTCACCGCCACAGGCTCCTGGTGGTGGGAGCTCTGCAAGGAGCTGAGCTACCCACCATGGGCTGTAGTCCTGGTAGTCAGTAGCGCAGGACTCAAACTATGCTCTTTCCAACACAGGACAAATCTCTCTCACCTTGTAATTCCCCACTGCTATTAAAGTTATAGTTTCAGCACAACTGTCCCACAGCTCATGAGGTGCCCCACACTAGCAAAAATCTGCCAAACACTCTGAATTTTGCAGGGGGTAGTCTTCCAGACTGCCAGGAGAAGGGAGAGGAGTGGATTGGGAGTTCAGGATGGTAGGGAGAATATTAGATCAACTTTTGACCCAGGCAAGAGACTGTCTGGACTTGCAGCAGTATCTCTTCATGGATGGAGTCCCAGCCCTCAGTCATCCTCTCCCCTATGGTGAAAAAATGCTCCTCTGTTCTCTACCTGCCAGAAGCTGCTGTCCTCAGGGGGATCCTCTTTGGGATGGTTTTTGTACCTGAAATTTTTTTCTTTGGAATCCCAGCTTGTCACAGCAGGGGTGATATGAAACTATCAATCCTCTCTCTCAGCTCAGCTCCTGATCTTTCATTTTATTGGGCTATTTCTGACTGTTATTTCTCCCTCTGGATAGGGGCCTTGCCAAAAGCTGGCTATAGTCAGCCATCTTGCCTCCCTCCCTATACAACAAGTATTAAATCTAGAATTCTGTTTTATATGGAGGAATTCATTCAGCCCTTTACATTGATAACAACAATTAATGGCATGCCTTAAAAGATTAGAAAACTAGTTCCTTTGCATCTCAAATATGCCAAATCTTACAGTAGCACAAAGTATGATTAGGTAGTTTTTGTCATGATTCATATTTTTCTTTTGCACAGGTGTAATATGATCATATCCCATGTTGAAGAGATAAGAAAATATCAATCTCTGATCAGCTGGCACTTTCAGGGCAGACTTTGGGAGACTTTAACATTCAACAAGTTTGTATGTATAATAGAACTTCTAACTTTATTTTCCCTGGGGCAGAATGTCCCTTCTGCTACCATGCTAATTCAAAATTGAGCGGTGCGTAGTTGTCCCTATGGCAACAGAATCTCATTTTACCCCCAGTCCATTTCCAACCTGTTACTAAATTACTAAGCACTGGAGCGATGCCTCAGAGAGCACAAGGAGATGCTGTTAACATAACGAAACCAAACACCATCCACATAAAACATGTTGTGTCAGCTTGGAAATAAGGATGGAAGAAACCCCTTACTCTCAATTCCCATCCCTCTGACTGACCACCTAACAACTGTTACATTTTCTAAGCTAACAAAGCTAGGGCCTCAATCTATTCAACAAAAATTACTTCCCAGAACTAAATTTCTTTTTTACATTTCAGATTAATATGCAGGCGCA
>CAUYQV010194244.1:0-54346 GCA_963574575.1 Galagoides demidoff | reverse complement strand
ATTAACTTCTTATTATTTTTTCCCAAAGTATCAAAAAATAGTCAACTAATATTTATAAATAAAAATAAAAGATAATTTCAAAAAACAGATCATGCCAAACCTTATAGACAATAGACAAAGAAGAAATACTTCAAAATCATTCTGCTTTATCTGGATGCACCTGATATTAATATTGGAAAAATATATTATTATAAAGGAGGAATTACAAACACAGTTCACTTTTAAATGAGGATGCAGTATCCTGTATCCTAAACAACATATTAACAAGTTGAAGTAAAATTTAATGTGTAAGTGTGTATTTCAGTCAAAATCAAATCCAATTAATGTGAGAATTAGTCACTATTTTCTTTTCTTTTTTTTTTCTTGTCCTTCCCTCAGCCCCTCCCTCCTTCTCTGTCTGCTCACCCCTTCTCCCGTGCTCCAACATGTCATTAATTGTCCTCATATCAAAGTTGAATATATAGGGTTGAACTAGGAAAGTGTCTCTGATTCCTAGATAGTGTAGCTGTTAGAGTTCCTTGCAAGTCTTTTGCTTTTCATTGTTGTTAAACATTTCATCCATCTAAAATTTATTTTAGAATCTTACTTAAGATATTTAGGATTATTCTTTTCTTTCTAATTGTTAGCCAATTTTGACAGAACCTTTCATTATTTTGCTCATTGAATTAAACTTCATATTTATCACATGCTAATATCCTGTTAGTATAGACATCTAAATTTTACAATATAATTCAAAAATTCTGTGTTTAACCCCCCCCAATAATAAGATACTGATTTTATTTCAATGATCCTTAGACAGTTTTTCAATTAAAGTTTTACAAAATGTTGCTACACGTTCCATGAGAAATCATGATTAGCAAATTGATCATTATTTAAATTTTGAATGCTTTTCCAACTCTTCCAGCAGAGAAGACTGAGCATCATCCTTACAACCTCTATTATAGTCTTTTGGCCCTTTATAGCAGCGCACAGAGGATGGGTCATTTTATTTGGTTGAATTCATTCTCACTTTCTGATACAAGATAGTGGAAACCCCTGATTACTAAGGACTCAGTTGGAAAGAGAGTAGGACAGTGTGATGATGTCAGTTCCTCCGAAAAATTACATCCTCTCACCTTCCCTTATGTGCTGCTGACTAGTTCATGGGATTGAACAAGCTCCACCAGTGCAACCAGAAATTGAAGGGAAATTTTTCAACACGAAAAGCAATTTTTACACATCATGACTTAGCTCCATCTCTGTTATTTGACTGTTGTGAACATGGCAAAAGAAGAATTGCGTGAATTAGAATTGAGTTGTGTTTTGGAATTTTTTTTTTTTTAGTCACTTTATCCTCTAGTTATTTATTATGCCCTTCTGTGTTATGTTGTATTAGCCTTTGTGTATTAACATCATTTCTGGCTAGCCAACCCCGAAAATTATTTAAGACATGGAAAAAGGGATTTGGGGCTGATGATAATTATGATAGAATGATTATGCAGAATCCCAACTTACAAATGCAACTAAAACTCCAAATTTTTTTTTGAGCATCATTAGTACATAAGTTACAACCTTTGACACATAAAACTAGTGATTATGTTACATGGCTATTGTCTTCTCAAAACAAAGCAAAGTTTTATTTTTAAAATTCATGTCAGTCAAAAGCCTCAGGAATCAAGTGGAAAAGGAAAAGTTACACAGCTGGTGAAAAACTAATAATGTCAGCATGTAAAATTATAGTGAGCAAAACGTTTGGACAAGATGCAGTATGAGAAATTGAAGACTCTGGCTCTGAGTACAGTGAGTTGATGTGCTGATGACATGTCGCACCATGCCAAAGAGATTTTGTGTAATACGCAAAAAACAGCAGTTTCTCTCCAGATTGATGACTCAACAGATTTCCCCAATACATGTCATGAGGTAGCCCGGGAAGATTTCTGAGTGATAGTGAAACTTAAGTAAAAGGGTTTCCTTTTGCAAAGAGCTGTGCACAATCAGCCAAGTCCAGGATAAATTTGATATGTTTTCTACCTAAAGAGAAATAAAAATTTAATTTTGGAGTGACTAAATTGGTATTCATATGGGTGCTGCTCTAAACAATGGTTGACTCCGGGAGGGATTTTGCCTTTCTTGTAAAACAAAACAAAACAAAATCCTAATGTTGTTATAACACAAGAATTTCTTCAGAGAGATGCTGATGTCAGTTACTCTTACAGGTAAAAAATAATTCTGTGTAATGTTGCAAAGGTTCTCTTGACACTTAACTCTAATATTAAAGGTTCTCTTGCTAATATCACTTAACTCTAATATCAGTATCAAGGAGCAGCTTCCGTGATAATCTGGGCAGCTCTACCTAGATTATACACATCAAATTTTTAAGTTAAAATAAGCATGGAAAGTGGAATAGTTTTCAATTTCATCTTAGGAAATGAGTGAGAAACAGTGACCCCAATACTGCATATTTCACATTGACATTCAGATTTGGGGGAGATAGAAATCAATTCTGGATCCAAAAAACAGAAATATTTAATTTTATTAATCATTTTATGCGTAATTTTATTATTTGTTTATTTGACCCTTAAACTTTTGGCTAAAATTCAGAGTTGACATCCTGAGGTTGTGAATCACATTTGCTTTATGCAGAGAGAAGTGTCTGATGGGTTATGCTCATACCCACTGGTGTTGGGAGGCTAAGCTTTGTGCTCTTAAAGGATCTTACCTCTTCCGCTAACTTCTTGACCCAAGATGCTCCCATGTACACTAATGTCTGAGTCACTCTCTGGAGAGGTTTCTTGCACATCCTTTTCATTTCCTTTTTGAGTTCTTTTCCACTCTAACCAATTGATTAGATACCAGTGTCACATTGTGGATTTAATTTTCAATTCTTTAATAATTTATGATGTTTAGCCTCTTACTTGTCACCTATATTTCTTCTTATGTGATACATCTATTCAAAACTTTTGCTCATTTCTTGTTAGTTTTATCATAATTGAGTGGTAGGGATTCTTTACATATACTCAATGAAAGTCTTTTATCAGATATGGATTTTGCAATTTTTTTCTTCGTACTGTGTGGCTTGTCTTTTTATTTTAAGTATATCAATGAATGAAAGTATTCAATTTAGTGAAGTGCCTCTCATCAGTTTTTTTTAGAGTTTGTTTTTTCCTATCATATGTAAGAAATCTTTGCTTTAGGTAACTTCATGATAGTTTTTTTCTTTTTTTCTAGAACTTTTATAGATTTAGATTTTATTTGTAGAGCTATGATTTAGTTTGTGACTAAATAGATTGGGTGAGTTTTATATAGGATATCTAACCATTTAAGCATGATTTGTTGAAAAGGTAATCCTCTCTCTGTTGAATTAATTTTGCATCTTTTTCAAATTCAATTAACCACATCTATTTTTCTGTGTCTGTTTTTTCTCTTGTGTTTTGTTATCTATGTGTTTATGTTTTCATACTGTAAAATCTTGACTTTTTCTAGCATCACAAATAATCTTTAAATCAGGATTTTATAAATTTGCAACTTTGGTTGTTTGTCTTAAAAACTGTATATAGAAGGAACTTACCTCTAAATGATAGAACCCATATATGGCAGATTTACAGCAAGTATCATGCTTTAATAGGGAAAAGTGGACAACTTTTCCTCCAAAATCTGGAATAAGACAAAGAGGCCCCCATTCACTACTGTTATTTAATGTAGTACTGGAAGTTCCAGCCATACCAGTGAGAAAAGAGAAAGAAATATAGAGCATCTAGACTGGAAAGGATGAGGTCAAATTGTCTTTATTAGCAAATGAATCCTTTGCTTTTAGCCAATCTATGTCTTCCTATTTAAAGTTGGTTTCTTATAGAGCATATGGTTCAATTTCACTTCATTCTGAGCTTTTCTGCCATTTAATTGATAACTTATAGATTTTTTTCTTGAACATAGTACTTGGTATTATCAAATTTTAATTCCTATATTGATAATTTTCTTTATTCCATTTTTAATATTTTCTTTTGTTATGGTTAAACATTTTTATTATTTTATCGACTATTTATTTATTAATGATACTGGTTTTAAGTTTATATTTGTTCTAAGGTTTACCATACGGGTCTCTAAGTTTCACATCTATCATTATGTGATAATAGTCATTTTACATATAATGTAGTCCTTTACAATCATATGTAAGCATGTCTTATTTTCCCTCTAACATTTGAATTATTTGTATCCATTTTACTTTTGGATACTTAATATCTTTAATAGTGAACTAAATAAGCACAGTAACAATGTATGAAAGCCATTGAAAATAGGAAAAATTATCTTTTATATTTGTCTTTATTTTTATCATTTCAGATACTCCTATTCTTTTGGTCTACATTGAATTTATGTCTATTATTATATTTTTTGTGCCTGAAGAATTTCCTTTAGTAACTATTAGAGTGGAGTTCTGCTAGAAATGAATTATTTCACATTTTGTCTGAAAGTCTTTTTTTTTTTTTTTTCTGTCTCTCCCTCTACTATTTTTTAAAATAATTGCTGGGTATAAAATTCTGTGTTAACAATTCTTTTTTCCTTTCTTTTTTAAGGTACTTTAAAAATGTTACTTGATTTTCTTTAGGCTTCAATGATTTGTGACAAAAGTCTGCTTTAATTCTTGTTTTCATTTTTTGTATGTAATGTGTTTTCATATCTCTTTTTATCTTTGCCTTCCGATTTTTTTCTTTATGTTTGGTATTCATCTGAGTTTTTCGTTTCTTTTTTAAAAATTCCTCCCCATATTTATTTTGCTTGGGATTTCTAATTTATTGTATCTATGATTTGACAAACTTCTTTACTTTGACAATTTATTTTTGCTTTTTTTAAGTTTATTTATTTATTCATTTATTTTTGCCTAATTTGCTCTCTCAAAGCTTTCTGGGATTAAATATTACTCATGTTTTAGTCCACATCTCTTGAGACTTTTTCCTATTTTCTGTGCTTCTTTGTTTTTTTTTCTTTGTTTTACAGTTGGGTAATTTCTATTAGTTCTCTTCATAGTCATTATTTCTTTCCTTTGTTGTGTTGAGTTTAATAATGAGCCAATTAAAGGAAGTATTAATTCCTAACATCATGTTTCTTATTCCTAGTGTTTTTTATTTAACTTTTTAAAATAGATAAATCATTCTTTCAATATTCCCCATGCGTTCATGCATTTTGTGGACCATTTATACTTTTTCCCTAGGATGTGAATTCTAGCTGTTTTAATGTCCTTGTCTGATAGTTTCAACATCTGGCCTTTTTGAGTCTTCTGCATTTCAAGAATGGTATCTCTTGTGAATGGGTTGGGATTTTTTCTTTTATTTCTGAGGGTCATCATTTCAACTTTATGCCAGTGTTCATGTGCAGAACATTGGAGAGGATGATAAATGGTTAGTAGTCCTTGGAATGCACGTAGTAGTTCTGTCACACCCTGGGTATGGGAGTTGAGTCTACCTCGTTAACAGCTGAGCTGGTTGGGCAGTAGGTTTGCACTGTCACTTTCAGTGCTCTGTAGGGGTCACAGTATCTAGTGGTGGGCTGCTTAGAGAGTGGGCCGCAGTGCTTGAGGTCATTTATTAATACTTTCATTCCCCCTCAGCTGCCAACTGTCCCGATATACCTGTGTCATAGAGGGAGACTGTCTGTATGTTCTTGCTTTTCCTCCGAGTGACAGTTTGCTGCTTCTGGATTACTTAGTGTGAGGCTTGTTGTGGGGCTGGTCTATGTTCTGTCATTCTGGCCCACTGTCTGTCTGAGTAGCCTTTTGTATACATGAGTCTTGGAGATGAGTCTTTTCCAATTTTCCTGCTCTTCCTTCCAGACTCTTCCCAGCATCTGCACACAGTCTTGGGTAGGCAATTCCTGTTTTTTTTTCTAAGAGCTTTAGGCTTCTGCTTGGTATCAGTGGAGGATTCCCAGCCCAAGATAATTTACTGTTCCTTTCCCAGGGGTACAGAATGTTTCTTATGCTACTTTTCCTCAAGTCACTGTGGATTTTTGCTTGTATCCTAAGAGTGACAATTTTACTGCTGTTTCCCAAGTGGTTTTAAACATTTGCTTTGCAGGAAAATAGTTTGCAAAGCAGGCAAGGTATCATGTCTGCCTGCAAACAACTGCCAATAATGTTTCTCACACCTCTTTCTGGTCTTGGCTCTATCCTCAGTCTCTCCTTTGAGAACCTATGAAGGTCCATGGAAAATATCTTGAAAGTAAGTTTGGACTTGCCTTTGTCTGTTTTCTCTGTCTATTCTAAACTTAACATGTCAGCACACTTGACCTTGTATAATATATCACATTGTAAGTTGATTCTTTTTTATCTGTCTGTGTAGTGGCCACCTCTTTTTCCTTTACTCTGCCAAAGGTATAACACTTATTGCATTTTGTCCATCCTTGGAAGGAAGGTCCTATTCCTCTTGGGAATTCAAGTTACTTTGCAACCTCATCTCTCTGACAGAGCCTCCCCCCTCCCCAAATTATAATTTTATATGTCATTCAGCTTTGTCTCATTGTTAGGGTGTGAATATTGTTCTTTGGAGCTTTTATTATCCTAAATGAGCTTCTGCTAACTGATTTTTACTGTAATTGGTGAATACTAATTATCAAACAAACAAGCTATAAATTGGCTCTGTGTGAACAAGAATTTGAACTAAGATGCTTATGTAGCGAGTAAGGTTAAGACTCACTCTTCCCCCAAATAGTTATGCTGAATTTTTAAGAATGGACAGAAACATAGCCGCATGTATCTTTTTGTATATATAATGTCCTTAGGTATAGGAGATTCAAAAACTGGGATTCAAAAATATAAATGCATGTTTTCAGGAAGGTTCTTCAAAGAGGGCTATTTCCAGATGAGTAGCTGATTTTATTACAGATTTCAAATACTGAGGTAAGGGAGGAAGGCAGGTTGGGCAGACTGCTGGCTATGCAGGGTGGGGAATCTGTATTGACACCCACCACCTTCCTGGGTGTCCTTGCAGAAGCATTGCTGTCTATGGCAGGAACTGAATGACCAAAGGGTCACAGGCATGAAGATCCAAGCAGTTTTTTCCTATTTGGCATCCTCGAGTTTTGGTTGAAGAGGGGAAAATATATTTTCTTACCATAAAGACATTACTTGGGTTACTTGACAAAGGTCTAGAAAGAACCAGGGTGAATACTGGAACCTCAAACAAGACTCCATATATAATGGGGACAATCAATCCAGTTAGAGTGAATTCATGGCAGAACTTCTTAGGGATTTTGGCATAACCATTACCAGCTGTGGACACCAAGCACTTCTCTCAGTAGTACTGATGACATCCGAGGAAGATGAACACTTATTCAGAGATCTGCATTTACAGATTCTGACCTTCAGAGTAAGGCTTCAGAATGTGTTCTTCCATCAAGCAATTGAAGATAAGCAAAAATAGAGTCTAATTCATGGCCATATTTAAATATCACTGAGAACTTAGGCATAGGCAGATCCCTGGAAATTGATGAGATCCCTGTTAGTAAAGTGACTTGTTCCTGGAGTTATTTTTATTTGATTATAAAATTTACTGGTGCACTCAAACCAGTCATTACAAAGAATGCTCACATTTAATAATTAAGTAATCTACATGAAGAATCCAGTACCCACTCTGGACTGTACTTTTCTTCAGGATGCAGACTGTTTTATTTATAAATGCAACCTAGTGTGTAATCCAGCATGTGACACTATTTTTTGTTAAATGTTTTATTAAATAGATAAAGAATAATGACAAACTTCAGAATGTAATGTGCTACTTTGACATTTATTCCTCAGGATATTTCTCTCAGTTCTCTTCATTCTTATAGTTCCTAATAAAAGAATTTTATAAGTCAGAATACTATATTTCTATTAAATGGCTGTCTGCTTATACAGGTAAAAAATTTAAATGTATTATAGCCTGTAACATTTCTAAAGCCGGCCAGATAGTAATGACTATATAGTGAAACAAACTTTATACCTGTTTATGAAGTATGTATGTGTCAGATCCACCAGCTCAGGAGCCAGTGAAAATTGTAGGATCTCATCGGATATGAACTGTGGACTCATGTTACTACTAGGGATACACAGATAGTCACAAAAATAGAAGCATGTTTTCTAGGATCAAAAAAAAAAAGACCATGCCTATGAAAAATGATTCTTTTCTAAATGCACATTGAACATAGCACCAAAGATTTCCTCACTTGATTGTACCTGTGGTGGAGAGTGAGGCTAATTCATTCAGGCATAATCTAAGATGAGGTTCGGAAAACTACAACTTACAAGCCTACTTTATCCCCCTGCCTATTTTTGTAAAGTTGTAGTAGAACACAGGCATGTCTGTTTATGAGGTAGAATATAACAGAAGAATTAAGTTGCAACAGAGACCATATCACACCTGTGTACATGCACACACATTTATGAAAACTGGCCAATAAATCAAGTTCTCTTTTGTTCCCCATTTTTTATCTTATCTCTTATTTAGCTTTTTATTATCCTTATTTTTATTAATTTTTTTAAACATTCTCTAATCCTTTATTGGATTGTACATTCTATCAGGATAGAAGCAATATGTTGCTTGTTTCTTTATCTTCTAACCTAGAGGTTATGATAGAGTAAGTCATCAACAGACGTTACCATAACAAATTACTATATTTGGAGCAGCTTATCTTTCTTGTAGAGGTTAAGCTGATGTTGGAAGCAGTCAGCAATCCACAGGCAGACTAACCATCCATGCTGGCCTGCCTGGGTTAATCCTGGTTTATGCCAATGGTCCCAAAATAACTCTTTTTCTCTTAAAAATATGTTAGTTTGAATGTTAAATAATTTGACATGTCACTTATCAAATCTATCTTTGTGTGTGTCGAGAATGAATTTTGAAGAAATAATAACTTTAGTTAAGGAGGGCCTGGGATAGTAGAAGTTGTTTTCTTTCCATATTGAGTAAAGATCCTAAATTTGGAGGATGAAAATGACATAAGTAGGATGTAGAAGATAAAGGAACCAGGTGCGGAGGGGCGTTCTGAGATGTGGGGGAAGCCGTGCTGATTTGGAATCTCAGAAACAGTCTATGACATAGAGATAGGGAAATAGGAGTATCCCCATTTTGGTGAAGGACTGTGTTACTGGAGATTTTTAGTAAAGATGGAAGGAAAGAGCACTGCTAAACTAGGTTTATACACTTTTGCCTGCATTCATAGGAGATGCCCCAGGCAGCATTCCGCAACTTTGCAGAGGCATCATCCATAGTTTAGAGCCAAGATCCTCCCCTTGAGTGTGGAAGTCATACCCAGGGTATGGCATCCAGGGTGTAATTTTTTTTGGAGGACAGGCAAGATATTCCCTGCATATCCCCTGAAATAACTGAAACAGACTTTGCAGGGAGAGTTTGAGTTAACTAATCTTCAAATTTGGGTCCAAATATTAACTGGAAAAGTTGAGAAGTATACACAGTCACGTCTTGGAACATTCAGGTAACACACTTGTAAATAAGGAGAGAAAAACAAATCAGTGACTCTTAGCATCTCATAGCAGATTCAGCCTTGCAATGTGCTCTTTTAGAGAACTTTCAAGTGATTTTCTTTATTATTACCATGAGTAAAGGTTCAAGATGTTAGCAGGCATTTCATCCAATATTAATAAATATGTGTGCAGAGAGTGAATGTCTACCAGCAAAATAGAGGGGAAATGTCATTTGGAGCTGGCAGAGAAAACTAGTAAGAGACCAGTGGTGAGGACTGTTCGAGGATGCAGATGAGAGAAATGTTATTTCACCACTGCAATTGAGTGAAATGAAAATGCCTACCTCTGTCCCTCAATGGCAAAGGCTGGAGACCTACGAATTTTGCCAGCACCTGAATACTATTTTCCTGGCGGACTTTAATTACATAGGCTAGACAGCTTGCAAGGGATAAAAAAAGTTGAGAATCTCTATTCTGGGGTAAATTTCCTAAGCAGTGTGTGAGAAGTGTACGCAGAAATCCTGTTGACAAAATATTTTGTGCAAGTACCTCCCACACACAGCTTTAAAATGTTACCCCTGTGTGTTTTCCATTCCTGCTGCTATTCAAATAACAAATGTTTTCGGCATTTTAATCTGTTTCTTTCTCTCCCTTGCCCCATGACTCCTCCAAGAAACATTAGCAACTATTGCCTTCATCTCCTGATGTCATTTCATGTGATTTTAAAATGATTTTAAAATTAAATTGTGTCCTTTTTTTTTTTTTTTTAAAGAACTGATCTGGAAGGTAAATGAAATGCACCATGAATATTTCACAGTAGTATCATATGCCTTGTAAGGTGTTGAAATTCAGATTTTTTTTTTCACTACAAAAGTTATAAACCTTCTTTTAACATCTTCTGTGTTATAAATGCTTTTGAAGAGCCCTGAAGGAGGACACAACTTGAGGTTATAGAATGACTGAAATGTTATCCTGTAAAAATCCAAACATTTTCATGACACCGTCCTTGCCAATGTCACCAACATTTTACTCGCCTTCCCTTTTGAATGGGCCATCATGTTGGTCTGAGTTATTCGCAGTTTCTGGAAGCTATCAGGAAACTGTCCTCTGAGAGGATGCTTGTCCTCAGTAGCAGTCTCTGAAAATGCAGTGTCAAGAAAATTCAGGTCACTCCTTCACTCACGATTCACCTAATCAACTTTTGTTGAACACATATGGTGTACAAATTACAAGTGTGTGATACTGGGGAACCAGCATGCTAGTGGAAATAAAATAGATTATGAATCCAGGAAGACTTAGAGTGGAATTCTCTGCTCCTGCCCTAGCTTGCTGTGTTCCTTTAGACAATAATTTAACCTTAGTCCTTAGCATCTTTATAGCTCTGTCTTTTTAAATTGAGTATTTTTTTTTTACTTTTTTCTTTTATTTTAGATTAATATGAGGGCACAAGCAATTATATTCCAATGTTTTCATTTGTTTATAAAGTAAGGTAAACAGACGTCCTGCTTTTGGCAGGACAGTCCTGATTTTCAACAATTTGTTCAGTGTCCCACAGCGTTTTTAAAAAGTCCCAATTTTTGGAAAGAATGCACGACAAGCTAGGGAATGGTGGGAGAAAGGGAAGGGAATATAGGGTTTTTGACTGCCATGTGGCTATTTCACCAGGATATGAGTTTTATATTATTTTTGTTAATTTTATAATGTTAAACTTTAATAATAATTGTTGAGAACTGATTATCGAGAACTACTTATCAAAGTTCGCATTGTTGATCATTTGTTAGAATTTGATCACCATTGTTTGGACTTAATGAACAATGGCATTTTTTGGCATTGGCAACCACAAAAACATTTTGTAACTGTCTCTCAGACGATACACATCGTACTGCGTACTAGTGCTAGTTAAACAAGTGAGGTCAACAAATCAGCTACTCAGATAATTTAGGTAAGTAATTTATTTATTTCATGAATTTAGCAGACAGTACTCATATTATTTATATTTTATAGTGGCAACAAAAAGTCTAGTGCCGGCCTTGAAAGTGACACGACTTACAAGGTATCATTATTAAAAAAATATATTGATAAGGAAAAGGTTAAATCTTGGGCATCAGCAAAAATCACAATAGAGAACAAATGGTTAGAAATATTTCATCATGTTGAAACAAGCCATGTTCCATACAATAATGCACTAAAAATTGTGGGATATTGCTATTCTTACCAGTTACTAATGCTGTGACTGAACATTTTTTTTTTGCGGTAAAGTGTTGACATCAGAAAAATCACAATTAAGTGTTGAGACTTTGTAAGCCATTTTATGTGTGAAATATAATTTAACAGATTCTTGTGAAAAATTTCATGACCTCTAAACAACAACAGCAATCTACTAAAAAAATTCACTCAAATGAGAAATATGCCAAAGAATAAAATAATACTATACATAAATTTTTAAATGTATTATATTTGTAAGTTGTACTTATGTTGAAATTAAAAAAACATGTTACAACACTATTTTTGCATTCTATGAAAATTTTTGTTGCTCCATATAAACCAAATTTTAAATTAAGAACCCCCCCACCCTCTGGTCAATGGTGTCCCACTTTACCAATGTTAAAATCTGGTCACTTTATCATGAAGTCCCTGTTTTAATTGTGTCCCACACCCAGAAGGTGTGCTATGTACCCTTAAATTGTGCTCCCACTTTATATCACATTTTCATACACAGTCTATGGAAATTAGAGATGCCACACACACAGCCTAAGATAGGGTACAAGCTCATCTTAGCCAAATTACTTTCTATTTTATGTGTTGAAAAATGTATATTAAATTTCAGGGAAGAAAGAATGGCATGGCATGAAGTTTAGTTTTATATTAAGACATATTTAGATTCAAATTCACACTTTTGCACTTTTGTGTCTAGTGGGGTCTCAGAAAGACCATCTCTAACCTACTAGTGCAGAGGAAATGTAGATTCCTTATTTGGTCTATAATTAGTTAAGTCCTTGTGAAAGATATGGAGTCAGTGTTAAATGTTCTATAAAATTAGCTTTAAAGCTCAGACATAATAATATAATTAGTTCTTTTAGATCAGTGGTTCTCAAATTGTAATACATACTGTAATCCCTAGGAGAGTTTGAAAAATAGATTGCTGATCCTCAGGGCCACAGCTTCTGCCTCAGCAGATCTAGGAAACGCCTGAGAATTTGCATTTCTAACAAATTCTCGGGGGATGGTGATTCTTCTGGTTGGGGGACTGCATTTTTGAGAAATTCTGCTTTAAGTAATGTACAATCTTCACGTAAGATTTTTCTTTTTTTTTTTTCTTTCTAGTCTTCTAAATCTCTGTATACCCAATTAATGTTATAAAAGTTTTACCTAAAATTGACAAAACATAAGCATATTAGATATAATTCTGAATGTGTACATTAACACTTATACGTTATCATATAATATAATTTGCATATACAAGGTCAATTTAGTTCACACACTCATCCTAGAAAAAGTGGTACATACCTCATTGCTGAATATCACTGTGGTGGCCTGGGAAGTACTCCTCTTGGGAAGCTGTGTGCCAACACTAGTGTCTAGTCCACCCTTGAAAGTGAGTTTGGAACTCTTTTTCTGGAATGACTGTCAGGACTGAGATAGGTCTGACGAGTTTGCAAACTCATTCTAGAAAAAGTGCTGCCTAATTCACTGCTGAATATCACTACAGTTACCAGAAGCCCGAAGGGAGTAATTGGACTGTGATGGTAGTGACAGTTAACGCATGCGATAGTCAACTTACACACTGATAAAAACTTCAAGATGGTATTAAAATAATTGGAGTTTATCCATGTAGGGCATTAAAACATTTTCAACTCTTGTGACTCTACAGTAGCATAATTTATATAATTTGCCCTTTTTAATATCATGGGGTCATGTCAGACAGTAAACTATAATTATTATTTTTGTTTTTATCATTTCAGTTGGCCTATTGTCCTCTTTAGCATTATTCCTAGTATCTTTGAAAGCAGGCTTGCCACCACCACACCATCAAGATATTCCAGGCACAATTTGATTTCCCTGTCAAACATGGATCCACTCCATGCTAATGTCAGGGAACAACAATATTAGGGATCAAAATTTTGTGTTCTAAGAGTGTATATGTATCAGATTAGATCATAGAGCTGGTAACATTTATTGCAACCCATAAATTTATATTAGCATTTCTAATTTATTAAATTATTCTAACTCTGTGAAGTCATTTTCTGTCCTCTCTTACATAGCCTTTTTAATAGTCAATCATTTTTGATTTTTAAAGACATAAGTTTCTGTCATCTCTACTATAAACTTTTGATTGATTTTAGTATGCCAGATTAGATTATATTCTATCATTGCAAATAACATGGTTAATTTAGAAAATTATTATATTTCATTCAATCTAAGATGCCACGTATTATGCCTTTGAGAAAGATACAATGTTATATGGGTATCATCTTCAGAAAGTGAATCTTGACTTCACACCACATCCCACACGAACATTCGTTCCAGGTGTGTCGTAGATTTAAATATGAAAGCTTAATCAAAAGGGTTACCAGAAGATAAGAGCTGGAAGCAGAAAAAATATTTAGTAAGTTGAATATAAGCACTTGAACCATAAAGGAGCATTAAGTAAACTAGACTACATTAAAAAGAGAATCACCGTGAAGCATGTGAAAAAGGCAAGACACAAAGTGGGGGAAATTATATTACCTTTAAGTCATTACAGACTTAAGAGAGACTGCATAGAGAATATGCAACAACTTCTCCAGATCCACATGAAAAAAGGCAGACAGATCAATTTAAAATTTTGTTCTTTTTTTAGAGTCTCCCTTTGTCACCCTCAGTAGAGTGCAGTGGCATCACAGCTCACAGCAACTTCCAGCTCTTGGGCTTAGGCAATTCTCTTGCCTCAGCCTCCTGAGTAGCTAGGACTACAGGCGACTGCCACAGTGCCTGGCTATTTTTTGTTGCAGTTTGGCTGGGCCGAGTTTGAACCCTCAGTATATGGGGCCAGCACCCTACTCACTGAGCTTCAGGCACTGCCCCAATTTAAAAATTTGTACACATGCAAAGGACTTTAACGATCACTTTGCAAAATACCCTATTTACATTGCTAGTATACATATGAATTGTTTGGACTCTTTTCATTATCAGGGAAACACAAAGTTCAACCACAGTGAAATTTTATTTCACACCCGTAAGAGTCACTGAAATAAAATTGGCTGAAATACCAAGCACTCTTCAACATGCAGCGCTGCTGTAATTCTCATGCACTGCAGGTAGGAGCCCAATTTGTAGAAGCACTTTGTAAAAGTGTTTGGTAATGCTGTTAAACAAATGCATATTCTATGACTCAGTAATTCTATTCTGATGAATAAACCTAATGGAAACCTATCCATATGCACCCTAAGAACCATGCAGGAGAGTGTTATAGAAGTATTATTCTTAATTGCCAAGGTCTGGAAACAGTCCATCATCAATCGACGGTAAATTGGATAAATTGTAGTATATTTATCCAATAGAATACCAAACAACAAGGAAAATTAATGAAATACTGCTACACAAAATCAACAGGATCAATTTAGTAAATACATTACTTTTTATACAGACTCCAGACACAAAAAAGTAACGTACCGTGTGTGTGATCATATATATAAATTCAAAAAACAGGAAAGACTGGTGGCTGAAGTTGGGGGAAAGGGAAGGGTCGCGATTAGAAGCTGCACAAAAGGGCACTTAGGGTTTCTGCAAATACTCCTTCACTTGGTCTGTGTTCATCACTTTGTAAGAGATCAAACCATGGCCTTTATTTGTGCGCTTACGGTTTATACATCTAGGAAAACATTTTTTTTTTTAAATCATAGCAGTGTACATTAATACTATCATGGGGTACAGTGTGCTGTTTCTGTATACAATTTGAAGTACTTTCATCCAACTGGTTAACATAGCCTTCAAGACTTTTTCTTAGTTATTGTGTTAAGACATTTATATTCTACATTTAGAGACATGCACATGTACCCTGATAGGATGAACCAACATTTTTGTTTTCATTGAAAAGTGGCATTTTTTATGTGGGAACAGAAGGGATGAAAGTCTCTGTATCTGACTTAAGACATCAAGGAAGTCATTCCAGAGGGGGACTTGACACCAAGAGTGTAGACTGTAATGTATTCAAATGCAAGGATTTAAAGAAATAAAGGGTTTATATTTGTCATAAGAAAAATAGCTCAGGAGCATACATACCACAATAAGACCATCAGGAACCGGCAACTCCATTCCCTTGGTGTTTTGTTCTTTTGGCTGAAAGATGGCTGGTTCTTGCTTATTTAGTGATTTAGTCCAAGTTGTAAGAATGGATAAGAAGAAAGAGGAAAATGTAGCCCAGCAATCTCACTGCCTCTCAGTTGAGGATATCTAGGATGGTAAAATAGAGGGAGGTGAGGTAAAGTGGTTTGAATGAGCTAATGTATGTGACTTGTGGTAATTTTGTACGAGATGTCTGCCGAATCTGCTTTGGGAGGCTATCCCAAGGCAAAGTATGTGCAAATGTAGGTTTTTGCCACCATATGCTTCCTCTAGCCTCAGTCCACATGTTTCCAGAAACTCCCCATTTCTTCACGTATGGGAGGATTTAAGATACACTGACTGTACTAAATGTGAGGATGGCTCTGAAGAAATCAAGGATCATAAAGATGTTCCCAGGTTAGGTGCATAATTAGAAAACAGAATGGAAACTGTATGGGTTCATATAGCAGAAATAAGGCCCAATTATTTTCCTTTTGGTTGTTCTCCTTTAGCAGTTTGGTAAAGATAAAATCATGAGAAAACGATTTGATGTCAGGCATCAATTTTCTTTCTTTCTTTCTTTTTAATGATCACTTTCCATTTATTTATTTACATAGTTTTGGAATAAATGGAAGCATTATAATTTATTTTAACATTTGTACTCATTTGAATTCAATTTATATCATGCTGGCAAGGATGTTAAAGTCGATTATTTTTTTCATCTATAACAAAAGGAAAGATGATAGCATTGGGAGTGATCCTCAAGCTTTTCTAAAGCATTCAGTAGATAGGCATCTACTGTAAATGATGTGAAGTTTCTTTTTTTAAAAAGCAAGGAAAGAAAAATGTCACATCAATAACTTTAGATTGTCAACATTTTTTTTTTGGTCGGTTCATCTATAGTAATATAAAAATTTTGTTAATTCTTAAATTGCTGGGAATAGTCACTCATTTATTCAATAAATACTTATTGGGCATCCTTTGTGAATGGTTCAGGAATTGGTCAAGTAATGCGTGAGTATTAAATTTTGGAATTCAAACTGAGTCTTTTTTTTGACTATAGGTCCATTGGTCTTTGTACTCTTAAGAGTTGCTTGGATTGATCTTGATTCCTATAACCATGGCCTCACCTACCCACTGCCCAATTGTCCAGGTTAGTGGCCAGTTAGTACTAACATTGCACAGCCGCGATGTGTGTGATACATTTTATTGTTATTTCACATCAATAACAATATCATCCTCAGTCATAGTAGGTTCTAAGGTGTTTACTATTAAATAATTGTAAGGGGAGAAGTGCCCAAGAGAAAAGCGATCTGATTTTTCTCTGGGTATTCTTACAGACCGTAGAATGTAGGTATTGTTCTAGTTAAAAGATCTCCCAAAATAAAAGTAGAGCGTCTGGATGTGTCTTGTTTCAAAGCCTGGTGTTTTGAAACACCATTTTAGAAAAAATGTAGAAAAACCTCAAGAATTTAATTCTTAGGCTAAACAAAAAAGGATAAACAGAAAGAAAGAAATTTCTAGAAATGACATACACTGTATTCATTTTCCCAAGTTTAAGTAATCCTAAAAGAGACTCTAATCTGATTTAATCTGAGCAGCATCTAAGAAGTAATGCTGTTCAGGGCGATAGACCCTCCATCTAGTTTCATACATGGAATTATTTTTCTTGTCATTGTGGTCTTTGAAGATTTTAACTTCTCTTCCATGAACAGTTGAGGCAAAACTGTTCCAAATGCTGCTATAAATGCAACCTTAAATGAAATAAAACACTATTTAGACTTCTTAACATAGTCATTTTGTTCTAAAATGTTGATAATCTCGTGGCAGTGACTCAAAGCGAAATTAGGCTGAGAGCCCATTGCCCCCAGTGCCTCTATGCATACGTGAGCCTGAAGCAGAGTTGGCATCAGTCATGCACATGTAACAACGCTAAGAATGTTGTGGCACCTGTAGTTGCAACTACTTGGGAGGCTGAGGCAAGAGAATCGCTTAAGCCCAAGAGTTGGAGGTTGCTGTGAGCTGTGACGCCATAGCATTTCACCGAGGGCAACATAGTGAGACTCAAGGGCATGGCCCCCCAAAATGCCTTGGTGTGGTTGTAGAATTTTGGGTTTTGGTCTTTATAAAAGAGATAGTACATTTGAAATGATTTCTGGTCTTATTCTAACACTGTAAGTGGGGAGGTGGAAGGGGTTGGTGGTGGTTCTCTTCAAATGCTAGAACCATAGATGATTTTTTATTACCAGGTGTCCCTATATTTTATATGTATCTAATGAGTAAATATTACTTTTGTAAAGGAAGGATATGAATTCTATTTTTATTTAACAAGCAAAGGTTAACATGAAAGGAAATGCAATAAGTCAAGAATTATTGAAAAAATACTAACGTAAAAAGCTGCAAAAGGAAAGTAGAAGCAAATATAAGTGCTCACACAATTCAAAATAGAAGAATAAATTTGATATAAAAGCAGAAGGGTTAGTAGACTTTCAATGTCATATTCTCTGCCTCTCTTCTGATTTTCTATTTTGCATAAGATCTTTGATTTCAATTCTTCTACTCTTAAATGACATTTTCTCTTAAGGTTTCCAAGCTGAAGTTTGTTTCAACTTAGAGTGTGTTGAATTTTTCTAGCCCACAGACTATGGATAAAATAATGAAACTGTCATATTGGGGGTGACATTGTCAGCAGCAATGTCAGGAAGTAGGTGTTCTCAGAAGAAGACACAAATATCATTATAAAAAAAAAAACTGGGATACATGAAATTGCCTACACCTTGTTCTTTTCATAAGAAGAAATGCGAAATATTTATGCCTTAAGTAAATACCTATCTCTGCATTGTTACACATATTTGTTTATACACTAATAATTAAAGACCTTGTGATAAGAATTTAGGGTTGCTGTTTCAAATTCAAGCTTCAAAATTTCTCCTTTGGAAGAAATCAAAATCCAGAAAAAAGCACACTGTAGAACAGGTTGACAAGAAAACCAATTTGACATCTGACAGTTTTATTATTTCCTTTGATTTTGTAGGAAGCTTTGTCTTGAGAGGAAAAGTCAAACTGAACAAGCTCAAAGTGGATGGGAAAATTCATCTTATCACTTCACCGTTAGTTCTTTAGTAGTCAGACCACACATTGTTGAAAGTCTACTTTTGACTTTTAGGAAGATAGGATAACTCAGGTGATAAGAACAATTGATATCTTGTCTTAAATTGTTTAGGTAACAATCACTCAAAAGAGAATAGAATTCCAATAATAAGCTGAAGTTAATTCAAATGTGAAAGTCGCTACTGATCATGTTACCTTTGTGGTATTTGTGAGTTGATTCTCATCTCACATTAGACCTCCTTATTGTGGACAAAGATGGGTTGTAGGAGTGAAAAAGAGTTTTCTGGAAAATATGTACGGATGTCCAGTCATTTTGGGATATGTGCCCATTGGAAGAGATTACTACACACAAACTATTTTTTAAAGCGCTTCTGGGTTACTTTGCTGGGTTGCCTAACAGCCTAAAATCCTAAACATTGCAAGGATAGTCTTCCCATTGAAACGTCAGTTCCCTTACAAATTATAAATCCTAAGCAATGCCTTTCAAATTCAGGATAATTTTCATCTAGGATGTGAGATAACTTCTACAGAAGTCGACTTAATGCAAATAAAAATTCAGAGACAAAAATTACATGTGAATACCACAAACTGGATAGAGCTCCTACAGACCATGAAAGCAGAGCCATGATTAACCAGGAAAGGATATTTATATTTGGATTCTTACACGTTTAGAGATATCAATGTTAAAGAATTTTTTATCCATATTGTAGGATGTCCAGCTTCTCCAAAAGCTGGAGAAGTTTTCATACCATAACCTAAGTAGATGTTTTGCTTCATCTACTGTAATGCTAGTATCCTTATGGTCTCTGGTAGGAGCAACATATACTTTCATGGCTTCTACATATCCAGTCCACTACTAAATTCTGCTGGTTTTCCTGCTACTTCCCCTGTCTTCGTCGATACTCCAATCTGTGCAGTGAGAGCTCTCCTTTGGATGTATAGAACAAACTTCTGACTTGTCTGCCTGAAACCAATCTTTCTTCCCCTGGGCTTCACATATTTTTTGAAACACAAATAATTATTCCAATACCCCATCCACACTTAAAACTCTTTAAAGAGTTTTCATTACGTTCAGGGTAAAAGTAAATTGCTGAATATTCTCTTTTACTAAGCTCCTTGTCATTTCCCCAGCTCTGGGCTGATCTTTCCTCCGCATCTTTACTATGTCACGGGACTACAAGGCTTTTCTCTTGCCCCAGAGCACTCTGAGGACCACATTTGCTTACTCTTACACAGCATGTTACCATAATGTAATTATACACTGATTTATGTGATGATTGTATTAGTGCCACTTTCCCCCACTAGACCATAGCTTGCTAAGCATAGCAAGCAAGTCTGTTTTTAATCATCATTGACTTTCCAATTCATAACACATAACCTAACACTTATTAGAAACTGAGTAAATATTTTGTTAAATTTAGAAAAAGGGGAATATAGTATATTTTTTTTCTTTTTACCTTTTAAAGGGAAATGTGGGGTAAATACTATAATCCACTGTACCTTAACATGCCTGTTGGGTAATTATTTTTTAACACTCTAAGCTCAATGCATTTCTTTTAAATAAAAGTAATTAAAAGTAAATAAGTTGCCTCATAGCTAACGTAGTTCTAGCTCAGGAAAATAAAATGTGACCACACTTATATCTCCTAAATATCACAGATAATAAAAATATTTTTTATCTTCTCTTCGTCTTCCATCAGACAAGCAACATTGTAAGTACTCAGAAAATGCCACACATTCTTGGAAGGAAATTTTCAATTTCAAAGCTGCTGATAGAGCTGAGATTCACTTATTATTTCATTTTTTAAAAATAAGTAGCAGAAATAGATCTGACTTTTTTGAAAAAAAGGATAGAGCATATAGGAATGTGGTATTGAATAATCCCTTTAGCTCCTTGAATTTTTAGGGAAAAAAGACTTTTTTTGAAAATCCATGATCCAAAGTCAAACTTAATCAGTAGTGTGGGAGGGATCACTAATTAAATTTCTCAAATTACCTTCTCCATTTATATTTAGAAATTCTCCTCTGAATTAAGTTAGGTGGCATTACGTAAAATGAGGCAACTGAAGTGCTAAACCAAAGACCCAAATTAGCAGCAGGCTTTATTGGTATTTGGAACTTGCAAATTAGAAAATCACAAACATAAATTGCATCTTTGTAGTATATAAATTAATAAAGTAGTGATGACTTCATCCTCATGCTTAATCATTCCACAATAAAATAGATTTATGATTAATTCAGTTATCTCAAGTTAAGAGCTATTGGGTTTTCTCATAAATCAAAATTATTTTCATAAAGTGTCAGTTCAAGATATAATCACATTTGGAGCTATACTTTAACATTTATTCTGCAACTACAAGAAAATAACTATCCACAAATGTAACGTGTGATTAAAATTGATAAATTGATTAGTTAATTAAAGGCTATCATAGAATTCACAAGTCTACAATTTCCTTTATGTTTAAGTATCTCTTATTATTAGCACCAATTATGTAATTTTGGAGCAACTGAGGTTATAGTGCTTATTGGCCAGCTGGGACTGCTATAGACTTAAGCCACTGATCGATCCTACAGGATTAGGACCCCACTTCTATAACTTCATTGAACCTCATTTTCCTCCTAAAAGCCCTATTTCCAAATATGGTCCCATTGAGGGTTAAGAAATCAAGGCAGTAATTTTTGAGATACACAATTTAATTCACAGCATATGTTTGTAAATTTGCAACAAGTTTGTTATATCACAAATATTCACTTGATGAAAACATTTTCTGCCACAGCTAATGGGATTCTTCCATGAAGCGATGTTCTATGCAAAGCAAGGCTATTTAAAGATAAAATACCTTTCTCTGGAATAAGTTGTTAAAGGGATTTGACATATAATTTCAATGTGATGCACTCAATTATTTTTCGCCATCTTTACAGGTTAACACCATTGCTGAAGATACAATTCACACAGGACAAGTTTTCTGTCTTGCTGTGCTTCTAGAAAGATCTGACTCAAGGACAGTGCCTGTGGCTCAAAGGGTAGGGTGCTGACCCCATATGCTGGAGAAGGCAGGTTCAAACCCAGCCCCCGGCAAGAGAAAAGATCTGACTCAAGTGTGAGGATCCAATTTAAATTTCTGATCCTTTCTTGGATCAGAATTGAGCAGGTGGGGATGATGGGGATGTAGTTAGGAAAAAAGCAGTTTTAAAAAAAGAGTTTTATGGAATAAGTCATACCTTCATTAAAGAGAGATGAATATAAGTCTGACTGAGGAAGGACCCTACAAATAAAGATGCAGATTGTCAGTTCACAAAGTAATGAAATTCTGAGATAGGAAAAAGCCTGGAATCCTAGCGTCTATCTTGTTATAGTCTGTTCATTTCTTCTGCAGATGAGTAATCTGTATTATCCCTTATTTCAATGTGCCATGCTTGAAAGCTGAATGAACTTGATTTAGGGTTTCCTAAAATGTTTAATAATAATACTTGATTGGAAAACACCAAATTAGAATCCTTTAAAAAGTTGATAACTAATTCAACAAAGAATATGGACTCAACTTGCAGCATTATCCATTCCTAGCTTATGCTGATGATTTTTACATCTCAACTCAAAGTAACACAGTATAACACACTCCCATATTGTTTTTCTAGCACAGTTTAAAATGTAATTTATATGTGAAAACTTTTCAGTTGTTGATCCGTGGACTTTCCATTGGATGTTTTTGCATAAAACACTGGAGTTAGTAGCTCTATGTTGACTTGGTCTAGAGTCTATATTCTCACACTGCTAGGGATGCTAATGTTTTCCTTATCCAACCCCTTCTTGAAGACACTCTCTGTCCACAACCCTAGAAGCTAACTAGATAATCTCTTGTAGCTACAGAGAGTTTAGACAGAGGAAATGTGAATTAGTTAACGGGTAGCTGGTTTTCTACTCACAACTGACTATATTCAAGGACAGTAGGCTAACTGGCCTTCAGAAAGATAGAGAAGTTTGGAGGAGGTAAACAGTCAGAAGCAGAAATGGAAGGTAATTCTGAGAGAGAAAGAAAGAAACTCCTACTACTGAATTTTTAGGTCCCTGGCTCAGTAGTATGCTATCCAGATCCTTTCATTTCTTAGTCATAAATGAATGTGTGATTGACTGTTGAACACCTACAAGATCATCCATTTTTAATTTTAACTTACCACTGTGTGCTTTTTTTCTTTGCCCCCAAACATATCTAACTAAGAGAGCTGTATCTTCTGCCCTCCAGGTTTCTTCATTTCTTCTTCCCACCAAGTACAACTGTGGGTGTAGTTTGGTTGGAACGAAAGTGAATGAACAAGGCTGATGGAATCATTCCGCCCTTCAATAGGAAACCCTATTTGTGGGAGTATACTTCCCCCACCTGATCTTGGCATTGAGGACTCAGGCTGAGGCCTTTTCTTTCAGAAGAACCTGGGGCAAAAATCAAGATCTGGTATTCAAGTTCATTTTAGATGGACTTTGACTCTTGGTTAACCAACTTCTGCTTATTTTTAGCCATGGAGGCAGTTGCCTTGTGAGTACTAAGAAATTCTTTTAAAAAGATAGCTATGACCTCTTTGACAGCACTAACTGAAATATATTTTTGTTTTTTCCCAAGTTCTCTATTAAATAACAGATCAGCTTCATACCAGAAATTAACTATTGATGTTTCTACCATACTTGTATCTTTCATATTTGTTATCGATGTCACTTAGCAGTAATGATACTAACCCCATTGTATTATTAGTCTTTACGGATTAGAATTGCTGCACTTTTCATAATGTACGTGTGTAATCTACCTTTAGATCACTACATGCTCTTTTTCTCTTCAAAGATGCTGCTTATTTCCCAAACATCAGTCCTCAAATGTCTGTCATCCCCCAACCCCCTCTGCCTATTCACTCTGCTTTCACTGTCCGCCATGGAACACTGATGAAAGAAAAATGCACAAGAGTATGACAATTACAGTTTAAATCTTTGGAGTTTGAACATGATTATACCTGTCATCACCTCAGCCCTTTTATTCACCTCTCAAATGTCACCAAGCTATTCTCTTGATTTTCATTCTTTCCTTCTTTTTTTGTTATTTATTTATTTATTTATTTATTTATTTTTGAGACGGAATCTCACTATGTCTTCTTTGGTAGAGTGCTGTGGCGTCACAGTTCACAGCAACCTCAGACTCTTGGGCTCAAGCGATTCTCTTGCCTCAGTCTCCTAAACAGCTGAGACTATACCCACCACAACACCTGGCTATGTTTTTTTTTTTTTTCGCTAGCATTTGTCATTGCTGTTTAGCTGGCCCAGGCCGGGCTCAAACCCGCCAACCTGGGTGCATGTGACTGATGCATGTAACCACTTCGCTACGGGTGCCAAGCTGATTCTTTCCTTCTTGAAATATCTAACTATCTTTCATTTTATCCGCCTTACTCTTAAGGAAAATATTGCTTCTTTCTTTTGATGCAAACTGAATTTTATTATAAACTCTCTCATATTACCTCATCTTCATCCTCTAATATTTTCAGGCTATTTGGAGAAGAGATACTGGGCTGTGAGATCCTTGAAGAAAGTTATCATGATTTATTCACCCTTATATCTTTAATGCCCAATTTATTTTCTTTAATGTAAAGGTTGCTTCCAATCTTACTCAAGTAGATGCATTTTTAGAATAGACAAAACCCCCCTTCCTTGACCCTGATAGTTCTTCCAGCTTCCTTTTTTAACCTTTCCATTTACATCAAAATCTTAAAGAAAGAGACTTCTCCATTGCCTCTACTTCACTTCTACTTGCACCATTGTAGCTCTGTGAAGAAAGATTTCCCTTTCTTCCAGCCCCACGTATGAAATTCTGAAAATACCATCAAAGCACTGCCAGGGAACTTTTTGTCCCTATAAACTTAGCTCTTATGTTGCTTGGATGAACTTGGATACTTGATTTTTTTGTTTGTTTGTTTTTGAGACAGAGTCGCAGTCTGTAAACTCTGATAGAGTACAGTGGCATCATCATAGCTCACAGCAACTCAGACTCCTGGGTTCAAGCGATCCTCCTGCCTCAGCCTCCTGAGTAGCTGGGACAATAGGCACCTGCCACTGCACCTGGCTAGTTTTTGCATTTTTAGTAGAGATGGGGTCTTGTTCTTGCTCAGGTTGGTCTTATGTTTCTGAGCTCAAGCAATCCATCTGCCTCGGCCTACCAGAGTTTACAGGCACGAGCCATTGCTCCCAGCCTGGATATTTTTGAGGACACCTTCTTGAATGTTTTTTCAGTCCTAGTTTCCTTTATGCATTCTTCCCACATTTATTCTCAACTCAACAATAATACTGATTAAATAACATTAAAGATATGATGTTAAATTCAGTGTTTTCCAAATGAATGTAGAACTTTGCTCCCGAAACTGCTTTTCCTTTTCGGATAAAAGCATGGGCAGTGGCTCTCTCACATTTGTAGATCCTTGAACTCGAATTACAGAATCACTTTTCATTCTTTTCTCTATAAAATCCAATATGTCACTGTTTTTTTTTTTTTTATTTTTCCTCTGAAATCTCTGGGATTTGTTTTTATCCCTCTTGTCATTGTTTGCTAAAGTGAGGAACTCAGGGTTTCAATACCTTAATCTAGATATTGTCACACTGATTGTTTTTCTTTTGTTTGTTCAGTTTTTTTTTTTGTCTATTCCACTGTTTCTTATTAGTAAATCATTACCATATCATCATATTAAATGCAACTTTCTGCCTGTCAGTCCCATGATTGACTTGCCTACAACATCAAGTTCATACTTTATGGTTGAGGTTAATATTCTGATGAGCTTACTTCACTTTACTTGGCTAATATCTTCTCTTGAAACATTAGCTTCTAACCTCTGTCAAGACAAATTTGTGTTCTAACAACTTCTATCTGATGCATACATCTTTCATATATACATCAATCTTTTTTTCCTGTTTTCTAGATTTTATTCATTTGTCCTTTTCTACATAATTGTATAGATCCTTTACTACAGTACATATCTCATTAAACTTTAATTTCCCATTTATTTATTAGTCTTTTTATTTTTATTTTTATTTATTAGTCTTATCAGCCTATTAGTGAGTAAACACTTTTCTTATGCTTCCTACTATAAATTCAGTGCTTACAACTATGTCTGCCATTTTATTAGTGCTCAATATGCAATGAAAAACAAATATCTATAATTCACAGAAGTATTTAGTTAACTGAGTCTTCATACTACTATGCCTTCATTCATACTGGCTGTTGAATTAATATGTAAATTTTCTTTCTTAATCCATAGTGAATGCTATCTGCTACTAGCACCACTCATAGGGTAGAGGACCCACATTTAAATTTGCATTTTATTTTATTTTTTAGACGGAGTCTTTACTCTGTCACCTTGGGTAGAGTGCCATGACATCATTGTATTTTATATCAACCTCAAACTCTTGGATCTAGGTGATCCTCTTGCTTCAGTCTTCTCAGTAGCTGGGACAATAGGCACACATCACCATGCCCTCCTACTTTCCTTTACTTTCTTTCTTTCTTTCTTCTTTTTTTGGGCATTAATGGAGAAATGAGGTCTCCCTCTTGCTCTGGAGGGTCTTGAACGCCTGAGCTCAAGCAATCCACCTGGTCCAGCCTCCCAGAGTGCTAGGATTACATGTGCAAGCCCTTGCTCTTGGCCATATTTTTTTTAAGTGCTTATAATATTGTGTCCTCATATCTAAATTGCCATTATAAAATTAGTACTATTGAGTTCATTAAGAGTTTGTCACATATTATCGATATTAGAAGTAGTATACAAATATTAATCACCCATTTAATTTTTCATTTCTGTTCTTTTGAAAGGAGTGGCACGATTTTTTCTATTATACCTATCTATATACCATATAGGCTAATGTTCATTGATGTAACATACCATTCCATACATATGTGGTTAGTTTATGATTTTATGCTTTGATAAAATTGAGACTTTTGCTCAATATATTCAAATTAAGGAGATTTGCTTTGTTATTATTATTAAATCTTCAGCCTATGAAGATCTTCAAGTATATTATTAGATTTAGATATATTAATGTGATAAATAACTCATGTCCTTTAAATATATTTTATTCAATTTACAACAGTTAAATTAAAGATGGAAAGATAATCCAGTACTGTTATATTGAAATCATAGCCCAGAGTATTCTTGCTTAGATATTAATGCATTCATGAATATGATTTTGAGAAAAGCAGAGGAACACTATAAACATCTTTGAGTTAATGTGTTATATGTTTAAAAGTAATATTTCTTATTTTCTCTGTGCAATGTCAAATTATTTAAGACAATCAATAAGCATCTTAAAATTAAGACAAAATGACTATGTGTTGTAATAGAGAATCTTGGGTGTTAAGCTAAATTATAAACATTTTATAGTTCTTTATAAAGCAAGAGGCAGTAAATCCTGCTACAGTTTGTTTATGGAGGGGGAAGGTAAGAACTAGAAGCTTTCATTATAAACTTAAGACTCCTTAAGAAAAATATTTAATGTTTGGTTTTGTGGGTTTGACAAGACTTCTTTTCAGGAAGTCTTTAACATAGCTACTTTCATGTACAGAAGTGTGGGAAAATGTGATTTATGTATCAACCATAGGTTAAAATAACAGAAGAAATAATACCTCCTGTTATTCTGAACAAGAAATTGGTCCCCAGAGTCTCTTTTCTGCCCAAGTCCTTCCCCTCTGTCACCTGCCACCCACTTCTGCCCTATGAGTCACTGACTTTTCTAACTTCATTAAAAATCTTTATTAAATCAGTTTGAATCCTAAGCCTCTGTATTAAGAGAAACTGCATTGGATTTTATTCTTTTTAAATGAAGAATTTTAGTAGTGATTTCAGAATCATTGACATACAGGTATATTTGGAAATCTTGGTCTGTGTGAATATATACATTTGTGTGTATGAATGTATGTGTGCGTATACACATGAATACAACTAAATTTCTACCTACTTCCTTCTTGTTTTATAACACTAATAATGATCTACCATTTATTGATTATTATGTGCAAAGCTCTGTGTGCTTTGTCATGCTCTTTAATCAAATTTCCTCCATTCAGTGATAAGCTTATCGTAGAAGTAGCGTGTATGTATCTTGTAGTTACTAAATAATGCTGTTATATAATTAGTTGAGTGAAGTAATGAATATTGCTCTATCCTTGTGAAATAGACGTAATTGTCTTTATTGCACAAGTGAGAAAAGTGAGACAGAAGAATTTTCACTTGGGAGAGAACTTCCAAACCTCTTCCTTATTCCAAAGACCATGGATTTGCTTGAATTTTACTTAAATGGAAATATTCACCAGAGGCAATTTTTTTTTAAATAGAAAAAAAATCCTTCTACTAATACACAATCCCTTATTCTCTTATGAAACAGTAACCTATTAAAATTAAAATCAAACCTTAAAGTCATCTAGAATGCTCCTCAACCATTCCAGATTAACTCTATGTTAATAAATGGTATAAAATTCTGTGGTTCTTGTTTTTTTTTACACATTTATGTTGCTTTAAGTTATATTTACTGTTAAAAGACATGAAGATCCATATGACTAGATGCATTAATAAATTTAGGTTTGCATCTGTATGTATAATTTATTTTATAATTACTGAATTTTAGAATTATTTTTTGGATAAAACTATCTGAGGAAAATCTATTCTTTGACAAGAATGAATAGAAGGAAAATGAAAACAAAGTTATTTTGTTTACTACTTTGAAAACTTAAGAACAAAATGCTTAAGAAACTTGTTTTCTGGAGATCTCTGAGAAACTATACCTCCGCTTTCAATATGTAGTTGTCTACATATCTTCACATTGTCCTCACTTCTACACTTGGTAACTGCGAAGGTCCTGGGCCATATCTTCTTATTCTCACTGAATTCTGCCTTGTCAACATAGAAAGGAACTAAAATGTTCTCCAAAATAGATGATGAATTAAATGTATAAGCATGTTCTTATCATTTTTGTCAGCATCCTGAGTCATCAGAATAGCTATTAAGGGGTATATTGTACAAATAGTTAACAAATAAAATATTTTTAACTAAATATAGCTTATGTATGTATGTGCTAGACTTGTTACAATAACAAGATTGATATGGCCTTAATTTCAGTCTAATTTATTTGTCAATGAGAAAATGTAGAGAATTGAACTGAAACCTATAATAAAATACAGACTTACAAATTGCATAAGAGAGGAAATTGGAGATACTCTCAAAACACTTAAGAGAAGTATATGCCCCGTATTTCTGTCATCAGGGAATATTTTCACGAAGAAGTGATGCATGATTTAAGGTATGAAAAATGAAAAGGAGTCAATCCTTTCCAATAACATCCTGAGTGAGATAAATGTTCTAAGATTTGTAAACATAACCTATTTGAGGGGTTAGAAATTGATGGTTATGTCTTGGTCATAAAAATGAGTTTCCAATAAAAGAGGGGAAGGTAGATTAGGTCTTTAAATGGAAGAAACAATGGCTTGTGGAAAAGAGATCTTGCAGCTCTGGAAAGATTGGGGTGGGAGGAGCCAAAAAAAAAAAAAAAAAACTTCAAGAAATGTACCCAGAGGCATCACAGAATGAGAGTAAAAGACAGAAGAGACAGGCAGAGGAGCAGGGCAAGATCAGACCCAAAAGAGCTGGGTGGTAATCATATGTGTGTTTGCAACAGAATAGGCAGATACCCATTCAAGTGGGCATGTTCACTGGAAATTTGGAGAGATAGGCCAGACGTACCTGTGTGAAAACTCTGCTGGATATGTGGATTGGGGAGTTACCAGCATGTAAATTATACCAGAAGAAACAAGAATTCATGAGATCCCACTGACAGAGTGTGTGGAACAGTAGGATGAGGAAGACAAAAGAGAGCCCTGAGAAACGCTCATTACCTCTTGGGGTTTACGGAGAAGAACTCGTAATTCCCACTTCAGAAAGAAATGAGCTCATAACCAGGACGTGTGGTTCTATAGAAAATGGCCAATTTTCTAAATTATTTAAGGAATATCTATTTTAATGATATAAGAGTAATAGAGGACCATTTTAGAAAATATAGAAAAGAAAGTAAAAATGACCTAGTCATTTCTTTAATATTTTTTTCATGCCTCTCTGTATCTGGTGAACTTGAAGTTTGACCCAACGGGGCAGTGGGAAGTTTCAAGCAGAGACTTGAAACATGCTTGTGCTTAGACACTTGCTCATTCACTGCTCTCTGGCCCTTTGCGGCTGCCCAGGCTAACCTGCTAGACGATATGACAAAACCCAGGCTAACATGCTAGACGATGGAGGGGAGAAGATGAGCTATCTCTTAGGACAGCCAGACTTCCAGGATGTGAGTGAGACCATCCTAAATCGTGTAGCCCCATCAAAGTTGCCTAGACCTCAAGAACATCTCACATTTGTGAGAAAAACGTATTTGCTGTTTTAAGCCTCTTAAATTTGAGGATGATTTATTACAGAGTAAAAGACAAATAATGATGGCTGTTAGATGAATTTGCAAGTAAGGGATATAATGCTTAGAAAGCTTGGATTTGATTTCATTTTTACAGTATCTTGGGTATATGGCATTGTGTAATGAATTGCCTATTTGAATTTTAGTTTCTTTATGTCTAGAATATATCATCAGATAAAGTATGATATCTGGTGATATCTCATATGGTGATGAATATGAGATTATAAACTCTGAAACATAACTCTATTTTTCAACTATGGTAATACACTTTAATCGGTAGTTTTGCATTCTGTGGTTTAAATACCCACATTTGGCCATACTCTGAAAATAGGCTAGGACAGTACAATAAAAATATTTTGGAAGACAAATATACCACATACACATAATTTTTATTACATAATGTTGCTAGTGTTGTTCTGTTTTATTCGTAGTTACTTGAATCTCTGACTGCACTTAATTTATAAATTAAATTTTATCATAGTTATGTACATATAGGAAAAAAAACATAGTATATACAGTGTTTGGTACTATCCATGATTTCAAGCATTCTTGTGGTCTTTTTTTTATTGTTGCTGTTTATCTTCTTTTTTTTTTATTAAATCATAGCTTTGTACATTAATACTATCATGGGGTACAGTGTGCTGTTTCTATATACAATTTGATATACTTTCATCCAACTGGTTAACACAGCCTTCATGTCATTTTCTTAGTTATTGTGTTAAGACATTCATATTCTACATTTAAAGAGATTCACATGTACCCTTATAGGATGCACCATAGGCGTGATCCCACCAATCCCCCTTCCTCCACCCAGCCTCCCCCTCCCCTCCCTCTCCCCATATTCTTGGGCTAAAATTGGATTATAGCTTTCCTATGAAAGCTATAAATTAGTTTCATAGTAGGGCTGAGTACATTGGATAATTTTTCTTCCATTCTTGGGATACTTTGCTAAGAAGAACATTTTCCAGCTCCATTCATGTAAACATGAAGGAGGTAGAGTCTTCATCTTTCTTTAAGGCTGCATAGTATTCCATGGTATACTTATACCACAATTTATTTATCCATTCATGGGTCAATGGGCACTTGGGCTTCTTCCATGACCTAGCAATTATGAATTGAGCTGCAATAAATATTCTGATACAAATGTCTTTGTTGTAATGTGATTTTTGGTCTTCTGGATATCATACACACACTTCTGGACAAGCTTCTCTGGATGACTTTTTTTTTCAAGAAAATATTTTATTTTTTCTACTTCCCAATAGTTTATCTGAAGTTTTAGTTTGTAAAGCAGGACTTGCAGAGGTATTGGGAGACACTTGATTGAAAGTCCACCTTTTTCTTCCTGGTACATGTCAATAGGTAAGCACATTAAAAGCAAAAATGGTTTTTTCGGATCAGTTGTTTGTGTCTTCTGATTTTAATTTCACAAAACATTTACCTGTATCTGAATCATGATAAGGAACCTGGTGATTTTAATGGGCTCATGCAGCTCCCAAGTATTGCTCAAGGATTATTTCCCAGTCTATAGGTAAGAATGCTTCCTTCATCTACTATGCCTAGAATATTTATTGGGTATTACCATGTGTCAGGCTTCTTGGCAGGTACTGGAGATTCAGGAGTGAAGAAGGCAATTGCAGTCCCTAGCCATGGAATAGCTTCTGGTCTGCATGGAAGTGCTGTGTGGTTTGATTGACAGCAATGCACAACTGATAGAGAATTTGGCATGTTGAAGCGGGTTACTATCATCACAAAGCCTAACGCACATGCCATTGATAGGCCTTGGCCAGAGGAGTGGGCAGCAACAGACGCAGCAGTGGGCAGAGAGATGGAGGCATTCAGAAGCTGGCCTGGACAGAGCAGATGCATACTACATAGCTCCCAAGCAATGGGTAGAACTGCCACCTGCAGCCACTGGGCATGTGGAAACAAAGCTGGTGGACCATCTCTGGCAAAGGCTTGTGCTCCAGACAGATGCTCACATTTCAGCTGAGCACTCATGGTGGTATGTGATGAGTGTGAGGAAAGACAGAGTGCCTCGGCCAGCAACCTGTGGTGGGGAAACAGAGAGGCTGGCACTTTCTGTGTTATCAGAGAAAACTCATTCCTGTTTCCTCATCCAGGAAAATATTCTGAAAAACACAAACCAAAGAACCAAAACCAGGCGTGGCACAGAGCAAATCGAAGGTCAAGTTGTGCTGTAAGACCAACCCAAGACCCCCAGGACAGTAAAGCCAGAGCACAATGCAGCCTCTGGGAATCCCACGGGATTCCTACTGAAGGGCCCAGGAGGTCCCCAAAGACCACACTGCCAGACAAGCCGAACTCACAGCAGAGTTCCTTTATTGAAGAGCTGGCTAGCGACTGCCTCACAGCCAATATAGGGGTTCAGAGAGCAGCCTCGAGTGTTTTTAAGGCTTGGTCTGCATCCTGGGTGGCACGCAGGCTGCCCAGGTGCATCCAGGATGATTAGCAAGCATTGTACAGAAGCAGAATTTTGTGGTTAGTTAGTCATACATCTTTGTTTCAGTACTTTCCCCACCTGGTATTTCTCAAAGGTCAGTCCGGGGACAGTTGGTACCTCCTGGTCTGTTTCTCAGGGAGTTAGTCAAGCAAGAAGTCAGTGAGCACTTTCCCATCTATCTTGGGAGTGAACCAGACTTACTCCATTTTGTTGAGGGCTTGCGGCCCAGAAATTTGCCAGGAGTTAACTGGCATTTTTTCACCTTAGTCTAGGCCCAATACTACAATAGCCCAAAATTTAGACTTAAAGGCATTTTTCAAAAATGCCCATGGGTGTGGCCTCTGTCCAGTGTAGCAGACTCCAGCCCATCAGCTGCCAAAGTAATTTTTCCATCAAGCTTCTTATTAAACATTAAGGTATAATTTTCATTACTGAAATATGTAGATTAGAAATGTACAGTTTGATAAATTCTGACAAATACGTATTTGTGTGCTAATGAACACCCGAAGCCGGGGATGTTGAATTTTGACTACTCTAGAAAGTTCCCTGCACCTGCTCTCCAATTAATTAACCCCCTGCCTTTTAGGGGGTTTGGCCCCATCTGAGCTGGGTCAGGCAGTGCACCTGCTATGCCAGCTCTCGCCCTGGTGGGGTGGCTCCCAGACCACGTGCTCTTCCTTTCCAGTGGGCTCATTCACTTCAGTCTTAATGCCAAGAGCCAAAGTCCACTTCTCCAGCCTGAGGCAAGGTGGGCCTGGAGCCCTTGAGATCTGCTCTGGTACTGGAAGGCCGCACCTGTTGTGATTAGGGAGGGTCCTTGTTGTCTTTTACGGGGCTGCTGTGACTGTGCAGGGGCAGAAAAGCTTGCTGGGGACTCCATTACCCCTGCCACAGCTGACTCCAAGCTGCCCTCTGGACCCAAGGTAAGACCTTCCTAGGTCACTCAGCCCCAAAGTGACTGGCCAGCTGGCTGCCAAGGGAGGCAGGAGTCCAGCTGTGGTCTGTAGTGCCGGGCTGATTGATTGGCTAGCCAGCCCCATTGATTAGAAGATCCAAGAGTGCTTTTTCTAGTCACTGAGTTTTGAGGGTTTTATTAAGTAGCAGTCAATCCAGGATGAAGTGGTTGAGAAGAGAACTGACGCTCTTTCTGCATTAGGGAGCACATTTGTACCCCAGGAGCGTGGATGACAGTTTTCATACACCAAGACTGTGGGTATTAATTTCTGAAACTGATGCTCATGCACAAAGGGAAGGGCCTCACTATATCCAAACTAATGTTAGAGCATATCACAGAAGACTGATTTCTAATGATGAGTGAGAAAAATCAACCTATAAAGAGGGTAACTCAGTTGAGAATTAGCCAGAAAACATTTCCAAACTCCTTCCAAGTCAGTTATAATTTGTACCTTAAAATATTTTAAGTATAAAAATATACTTAAAATTATGCTTTTCTAAATATTTAAGAAAGTCCTGTCTTAAACTCATAGAAAAAGCAAATGCGTTATCGGTCCATCTGTGAGTGTGCTGACTGATGACGTTTTTAAGGATTGAGTCTTATCAATGACTTTACCAGATGCCTTGGCTCTTCCCCGTTAGTTATGGACAGTTTGGTGATGATGCTCTTTGTTCCCGAGTCAGGTCAGGCTCCCCCAAGGCACATAGTGGTTTCCAGTCACCACAGAATCCCGGCGTCCACATCAGGTCTGTGCTGGTGTCTTCAGCCGCCTGGATGGGAATAGGAATCCAGCGAGGTTCCTGAGCCCGGCCATGTCCTGTGGCCACCAGGCCCTGGGGCCAGTGACTCTGCAATCAGGGGCTCCAGACTTTTTTTTTTTTTTCAGTTTTGGCCGGGGGCCAGGTTTGAACCTGTCACCCCCGGTATATGGGGCTGGCACCCTACTCCTTGAGCCACAGGCACCGCCCGGCTCCAGACATCTTCGCTCTCACTTTCCTCTCTAGTCTTAATCATTTGACAGGTGTAATGTCTCGAAAAGAACGTAATTGAAGCCAAGGCAAAGGACCCCAGATTTCCTGCTTTGTCACTCTCAAAACCAATAAATCCTACGACCCCCATCCTCAATGAGTTTGTAAAACTGCTTGTTTCAGAGGAAGCCACAACAAATAGTGCAAGGCAGAGGATACTGAGTGCGACATGCCACCTGGAATGGACCTGTGATGGGGTCTCCAAGGACGGAATGTCAGAAGGACAGTCAGTGAAGGACAGTAACCATGGTGATGGGCTCCTCTGTATGTGGCGACTGACCGCTGGCCGTGTGGCGGGCCTTGTGCCGATGCTGCAGAGACTGTGCTCAGGGTGAGCGGGAATCCCCGTGCAGGAGATGTGAGCGCAGATGCCGCGGGGGCAACGCCAGGGGGCTCTGCTGAGCACAAACAGTGCCCAGTAGGGACGTTCAGTGGCATTTCAATATTCATGTGGCTTAGTCTGTTTTGTGTTGCAATAATAAAATACCAGAGACTGGGTAATTAAAAAAGAAAGGAAATTTAATATCTCAGTTTTGGAGGCTGGGAAGTCTGAGACCAGGGTATCAGCACCTGGTCAGGGTCTTGGTGCTGTGACCTCATGGGGTGGGAGTTGGGCAGGGAACCCGAGCAGAAGGGCAGAGGGTGAAATCCCCAGATGCTGCAGGGGCTGCTTCTGGGAGGCCCTAACCCACCCTCAGGGGCAACATGTACTTTGGTCTGTACAGAGATTAGCTTGTTCCCCTCTTCACAGAAGCTGGTGACAACTCACGTGCCTTTTCTACGTTCTGTAATAAATATTTTGATAATTGTGTTCCTCAAAACCACCTGGGTTGCTAAGTAATTGTTTTCTATCTTTGAAAGCCAGTTAGCAGAGATTTAAGATGAGCTTCTCTCCAACCTTGAGTTTTAAGTTGCAGTTTTAACTACCAAGGGGACATTACATCAGCCACCTGTGTTTTCCTCAGCCTCGTGCTTTGAAAACATTTAGATTAATTAGATGGGAAGTAGGACGCGGCACTGTCTCCTGCCCGTGCACACTGGGCCCTCCCTGCTGACTCCACCATGGCCATGTCCACACCAGTTCCTTAACAGTTTGTCCCTGTGGTGGCAGCCTCGCTCCAGGAGTCCTCACCCTTGTCCCCTCAGTCCTCCCCTCAGTGTCCCCTCAGTCCCCTGGAGCTTGTGTCTTTCCAGTCCCAGGGTGCTCCTATTTGGGGCCTCTGAGCCAGCTTGGGGGTACATATCCCTTTGTTCATCCTGACCAGCCCTGGAAGAACCCAGTCTTGACCTCTGCAAGGCTGGTGCCGATGGCTCTTAGAGTCCTGTGATGTCACCCCAGCAATGGCCTCTGAGCTATCAGCAGCCATTTCTACAGTCTCCACCTGAGTGCCAGGCTCTGTGGGGACATGTCTTCACATGGCCTCTGGCCAAGGGTGGTGCCTTCCCCTGACCCCCAGCCTGGCTGGGCTTGCCAGCCAGAGGGCAGCCAACCTGAGCCTGCAGCTAACACAGCCCTCCACTCTGCCTCACTCATTTGAGCTCAGGCCTTCAGCAGTGTCTGGAGCCTCCATGCTGGAGCAACACTTGCAGGCCCAGCTGGCCGGCCCTGCCAGCCAGCCCGGCCAAGTCCCGACCATCCCACCAGGGTAGCAAATCCTCCAGGCCAGCCCTTCCACAGCTGAGTGCTCTGTACTGCTTTTCCTTCAGTGCCTCAGGAGCAAGGAGCTCCCAGCCTGATTTCCCCACCTATGGAATAGTGACAGATGCCAAAGCCTGGCGTTCCAGCTGCTGTGTCCTAGGGCAGGATGGGGCAGGGACAGAGGGCCAAGGCGCCTAACATGCTTCTTGTTGAATAAACACACACCTCTGACCTTTGGCCTTCAGATCCTTGAGTTCTGTGTGACCTGCTAGTGACAGGGTCACCCTGCACATAGAAGTACCAAGTGTCCACTCTGGACCTCCAGGCCAGCTTAGAGGAGGCGCTTTCCTGGTTTGTGGAGGGTCTTCTTACCCACAGGGCAGCTGCTGTGAATGTGTCCCCTTAAAAGAAATGACAAATACATAGAGAAGGGACAGGAAAAGACACAGTTTCCACCAAATTCCAGCACCACCTAGGCAAGGCGCTTTCTAAACAATTCTTATTTTCCAGGAACTGTGCAATCAATCTTGATAGAGTTAAACATTATACAACAAAGTAAAACTGATTAAAGCCAAGAGAGGGACGTAAAAGACAGCTTGTCTCAAGGAGTTTGATTTCGGGAAATCAAGTTAGGTAAAAGGGAGAATCAGATCAGGGCACAGTGCCTCCCGATGTCAGTGGGCTCCAGGCCACCCACCAGTCTGGGCAGAACAACCGCTTCAGCCTTATTTTTCTGAGTCAATTCAATCATTTTGGTAATTTCATAAGTTACCTCCTGAGCAATGTGAGGGGCAGAAAGATCAATTTACCTTTGCATTTTAAAGCTATAGATTTGCGAAGTCACAGTCTGCTGCAGTGCTTACGATGAACGGCTCGCGTGGAGAGAGATGGCTCCAGGGAGGAAGTGGTCGTGAATGCTGGCTGTTCCCATCACAGGGTGTTGGAGAATGTTCTCTGGAAACAACTTTCCCCTCAGCCTTGATAAAACCAAGGCCAGTGGAACTTCACAGCTATGAAACGTTTTCATCAATACGGGATCCCCGCTTTGCCGTATTTGACTCACCTCTTTGGGCGATTGTATAATTAGCACATTGTTCTTCCTTAATAAACAAGGCTACTTTAATTAAACACTGTATGTGGAAAATATTAAATAAATTAGAAGATGCAGGTTGTGGTTAGGATTCCGGACACTTAGCTCACCTACATGGTTCCAGTTTTTATGGTGCTAATTAGTAGCTCGTACGGTAAGTTAGACTGGAAAGTTCTCAGAATCAATGTATGTTTAGGCTCCCACTGTGTATTTGAAAGATCAGACAGTTATGAAATATTTCAATATTTTAACTAACAAATAATAGCACGTTAGAAGACCCACCTTCTGGAAAAACAAATGTGTGTGTGTGTGTGTGATTTTTTTCTTTCTTTTTTTTTTGAGATAGAGTCTCACTCTATTGCCCTAGACTAGAGTGCTATGTCATCATAGCTCACAGCAACCTCTAACTCTTGGGTTTAAGAGATCCTCTTGCCTCAGTCTCCAAAGTAGCTGAAACTACAGGCACCTGCCACAATGCCTAACTAGTTTTTCTATTTTTAGTAGAGGTGAGGTCTCACTCTTGTTCAGGCTGGTCTCAAACTCCTATGTTCTAGCAACCAAGCTACCTCAGCCTCCCAGAGTGTTAGGATTATAAGTGTGAGCCAATTATTTCACATGTGGAAAGCATATTATAGACTAAAAAATATAACAAAATGTTGAAAAATGCCTAGAATGTTTTTGATAGATACCAGAACAGAACTGCCAGATTGAGACATTTCTTAAAATCAGTATGCCCCTCCTCCATTAATATCTAATCTCGGACATATCTTAACATCTTAAAAAAATGTGTCACAGAACTGTACAGAAGCAATTTTGCTTGGTCTCTGGGCTGGAGGAACCACATCTACCCTGCAGACATTAACGAGATTACTTCAGAGGGCAGACCGGGTTTGGGCTGAGGTGGTAGTGTGGGGCTTCTTGGTCAAACCTCTGTGTCCCTGCACTGAGTTCCAAGCTGCCCTTCTCTGGCTTCCACCTGCTGACACTGTTCTGTCTTCTAGAATAACAGACAGTTGTAATAACCACTCTTGTGTATGGGAGCTCTTTGAATTACTGGGTCCAGCACACTGGCCAGGGTTGCGGTGATGAGTGGACCCTATGGCTCACCTCCTGCTCTGTCTCTGTGCTTTGCAAGTTGAGGGGATGACTGAACTACATCATGGGGTCTAGAAACCTGGAATAAAGTAGTGTCATTTCCAGTACAGAGTAAATGTTTAATGATGACGCCTATTTTTTATTCTGAGACATTTTATTAGGTTAAAAAGATAATAAAATCTTGATGCATGGCCAAAAGAAGGTCATGGTGCATTGGGAGAAACAGGCACATAAATATCCATCAAACACACACATAAATGCCATGATATGGTAGGATCTGTGCTAGGAGAAATGTTTGTGTGGAATAAGATGGAGGCATATAAATTAGTGGCCACTCTGCAGGTCTCCCCTCCGTGTCTTGGGAAGATAGAAATGACACACAGACCTCATGCAAGTGGGGTGCTCCATCAGCTGACGGCTCAAGGTCAGTCATCTCCCCTGCCAGGATTCAGGCTGGGATGCGTTATAGCCTGTTTGCCCATCTTTTGTGCCTGATGCAGACCTCATCCTGCATGCTTCAAGACAGGAAAAACATCTGGGTCCATATTTTTGTAGGGGAAGGGAACATTGCTTTGTACAATGTTATTTTCCGGATTGAAAGGGTATAATAATAAGAATGGATACTGAGAGAGAAAACTTCTTTCAAGCTTTTCTCATCTTCACCCACAATTTGATAGAGGTTAAAAAGTAGGTATCATCATTAAATATTTACTCAGTGCCAGGAATGGGACGATTTTATTCCAAGTCCTCAGACACTGTCGTGTAGTTCAATTGTTGGCCTCCTTTTGCAAATGTGAGCTGTGAAGCAGAGAGAAGAAACCCCAGACTGGGGGTGGGGTGATTGTCACCCCCAGGAACCCCTCACAGCTCAGGGCCTTTGTCCACCTCTCCTAGTCCCTAAGAAGATGCCTTAGGATGTCCTTGTGGGGCCATCACAGATGAACTTGTACAATTCATGACACAATAAACAATTTCCTACAAGAGTGCTGCCCATCCAAGGAGTCAGTAAAGTAGGCTATCGAGATACAAAGTGTGAGCGTGCTGCCTGTGACTGCTGCGTCTCCATGTGTCTGAATCACCACCCCCTGGGGTTTGTGTGTGAAGGCTTCGCACAAAGGACTGAATTAGGTTTAAAACCTGCTGAAAGCAAAGGTGAAGAGAAAGAACAGAAGGATGGAAATAGAGTCCAAAGCCCGGGCAGGTGGGAGGAGAGTAAAATTTAGTAATAAATCAGAAGAGTTTATTTTTATTCACGGAAGTTGGGACGTCAAGGTTATACGTGGACATGTAACCTTAGAGCGTCCCTGTCACACTCAGAGAACTCAGGGTGCGTTATCTTCTCTTTGGTTGGGGAGACAGGATTTACTCAACAGGGGATGACTGTGGATCCTGATGTGGGGCTACAGGGAAGGGCCAACCAATCCTTGGTGCTTGAAGATCAGACTGGGATCACACCTGGCTCACTCCATGCTCCTACTATAGTGTGAGACCCATCCTGACTTCACATTACCAGGTTGCATATTCAAGTATTTTTGTAGAGCTTTATAATCAGACCTGCTAGTTACAAGACTTGCATTGTCTTGGGAATGCTGTGTGTATTCAAAAAATAAGAATATATAGTAGAAATAATAACAGAGATCCATCGATAAGGATTATAGTTAGTAATACCAAGCCCTTTAATAAGGTATTCAGTTTTATATGAAATGAAAGGAAGTTATTACAACAAAAATAGTTACTTGTAATTTAATATAAGTGCATTAAAGTAATACATTTTATTGTAAGAAGCAGGAACAGTTTTGAAAATTGTAATGGGACAGCATTCTGTCAAGCCTCAGCCCACATGCTCAGATGCCATGATGGACCCTGATGTCCAGGGGTGTCCTGCACCCTCTGGAACACAAACATTCCAGATACTTTCCTTCACATACCTTTGATGAAGAAACAAAAGTTCTAGAGACAGGGAAAGAAAAGATGAGGACCACGAACAAAAAGATAAAGATTACAAATCTTTAAAAAAAACAAAACAAACCCAACTCGGCTACAACAATGGAGGTGACCACTAGGTGACGCTCTCGTTCCACCTTACAGGCCCGTGCGGCTCCCGGGCGTTGGGCGGGGCCTGTGAGCAGGATGCAGAGGCTTTGGGTCTACCGAGCCTTCCGTTTGAATCATGGATATTATTTCAACATAATGCAACTCTGTTCAGGGAGGTGAGCGGAGAGAAACGTGTTTTATTTTGATTGGGCAGCACCGTGGACTTCAACATACACCCCCAGATGTTCAAATGTGTCCATTTATTTTCAAGTCCTGGGTGTTTGAGGAGGTAATAATAACATAATAATTGTGCCTTCTGCATATTATGTAATAAACTCTTTCTTTTACTCCTTTATCTGTTACTTTAAATGAGGCCGCAAGAAATAACCTTTTTCTGTGATGAAATTTAAACCAAATTAAGTATGTCAAGGTACTGTGGGTAAGTGGATGCCCGGAGATGTTTCCGAGGACCCAGCATAGTATGAACAGTATCCCGAGTAATCGACCTTTAGAGCCTACCGGGAAAAGCGTGGTGGTTTTATCCTGTTGTTGTTTCTCTCTGACTGCTTAATTGAAACAGGTGACTTACTCTTAATGAGTGCTTTTTCTCCTTTTATGAGCTAATAGTGAGTTCACCATATTTCTTTAAATTGATTTTGTATTCACCTGGATAAATCAATATGTTACATAAGGAAACAGAAACCAGTTACAGAAGAAAGGTTCAGAGTCTCGAACTCTCTCCGGGATTAGGAGAGAAACTGCAAGCTCCTCTCTCCTCTCCACTTAAAAACTCGAAAATGACAATAAACATATCGTAATTCTAACAGATTTAAATGACTGTTTACAAAGAAATACTATTAAAACATCAGCTTTCTTTCTTTCGTTTTTTTTTTTTTTCGAGAATGAAAAAATCACCAGCCTTTTTAATTACAAAGGTCAGTAGTGTTAGGTCTATTCACATTTTAATGAATGTGAACGTTTAATACAGTCCAAAGGGGTCGGGACCCACAAGTTGAGAACCGCTGCTCTAGAACTCTTAGGTATTGCTAAACTAAAACTCAATGCCTGTTAAAAAGCTGCTTGTTTCACTCTTTCCAGCCTTTGACAAAGACCTTTCTACTTTCTGGTTTTCTGAGTTTGGCTACTTAAAATATCTCAGAAAGTGGACTTCTAAACTATCGCTTTGTTACTGGTTTCTTTCAGTTGACATAATTCTCAAAGTTTGTCCTCATTGCCTGTGACTAGATTTTCCATTTTTTAGGCAGGATGACACTCTATTGTATGCACGTACTATATTTTTGTTTCTTCTTTTAGCTTCTTTGACTAATGCCACAATGAATATATTCTGCATATTTTGGATGCATACTCAAAAGTAGGACTGTTGTATCATATGGTAATTATTATTTTAAATTTAGTTAGGTCAAATACACATAGATCATGAATATATTCATGCATATGTGGGCTACAATGTGCTGATTTTTTTTATACAATCTGACGTGGTTACATCAAACCAATCATCATAGCTTTCACCTCATATACTTGATTATTGTGCCAAAACATGTATGTTCTACACTTCACAGATTTGACTTGTACCCTTGTCATATGCTCCATAGGTGTGGTCCCAACTTTTACCCTTCCTCTGTCAAACCTCCCTGTCCCCTCCTTTCCCACTCCATTTTTCTCCTTCATCCTGGGCTTTAGTTATGTTCTGTCTTTCATAAGTAAGTGTGAGCAAATATAAGGTTTCGTAGAAGTACTGAGTACATGGGATACTTTTTCCTCCATTCTTGAGACGTTTTACTCAGGAGAATATGTTCCAGATTCCTCCAACACTTCTGCACTGCTGGTGGGAATGCAAGCTAGTACATTCTTTTTGGAAAGAAGTTTGGAGAACACCCAGGGATCTAAAAATTGACCTGCCATTGGATCCTCCAATTTCTCTACTAGGAGTATATCCTTTTTTCACTTTGCAAAGAGGATATTTGCACTAGATTGTTCATTGCAGCTCAATTTGTAATAGCCAAGTCATGGAAGAAACCCAAGTGCCCATTGACCCATGAATGGATTAATAAATTGTGGTATATGTATATAATGGAATACTATGCAGCATTAAAAAAGATGAAGTCTTTACCTCTTTTATTTTTACATGGAAGGCTCTGGAACATATGATAATTATGTATTTAATTTTTTGAGGAAACTCCACAGTTTATCATAGGAGATGCATCATGTTTCTCCTCAAAGGTACCAGTTTCTCCAAATCCTCTACACTTTTATTTTCTCTTTGTTTTATTGTGGTCACTTTAATAGGTGTGTAGCAATATCTTACTGTGATTTTTCTTTTCATTTTTCTAAAGGTTGGTAATTTTGAGCATTCTCTAAAATGCTTGTTGTCCATTTATATACTTTTTTTTTGATAAATGTCAGTCTAATCACTTTTTATTTTAATGTTTTCCCAATCATCATCCTTCAAAGTTCCTCTTTTCACTGTAACTTTCTTATCTGGCCAGCTGGACTCCAGTCAGTGCAAAAAGTTGAGCCTTGAACACCATTGGAGGTTCATCAGTATTTAAATGCTACACTTTCAAATTTCTTCTTTCCCCATTTTACAATAATTTCCCAAATTCTAGAGCAGGGGTCCTCAAACTTTTTAAACAGGGGGCCAGTTCACTGTCCCTCAGACCGTTGGAGGGCCAGACTGTGGGCCCTGGGGCGAATCAGCTGCTAAGCAGGACAGGCAGCGGCGGCAAAAACACCTGGCAGGCCAGATAAATGTCCTAGGCGGGCTGCATGTGGCCCATGGGCTGTAGTTTGAGGACACCTGTTCTAGAGGATATCTGCATGTCATGGCACCTGGCTGCATTCTAACAATGAAATCCCTCCAGCCACTGCTTGAGTCCTCACAGCTTTCTAATTTAATTTTAATGTCCCTGACTCTGACAGGACATAATACTATGTACCATTTCCCACCCACCCTCTGTCCCTATTCCACAATCAATCTCTGAATGAATGGAGTTCTTGAAATTTTAGGCCTAATCAAAGCTTCGGTTGACCTGCTGCTTGGTAAGCAGAGAACAACTCAGCCTGAGGGCACACAGCTAGTCAGTGATCAGTGAACCGGGATGGGAACTCCAGTCCTGAAGTCTAGTTTGGGAGGTGAGTTTCCTGACGGAATTGTGTAGCATTTGGTCTCTCATAAAAATAAACAAATAGTAACATCAAAAGCCAAGGACAGTGGACATCCCACATTACATTTCCACGCTATTACTAAATTATGTTGTTCATGTTATAATGTAAGTTCAGTGTGGACATTTTTAGAAACAGGGAGGTGGGTCCCCCATGTAGAGATGTGGAGACATTCCACTCTCAGTGTGTAGGTCGTGTTGTCTGAGAACAGGACAGGTCCTCATTGAGCCTGGGCATCTGGAGGTGGCTCCACACTGGTGCGTCCATCTCTTTTTTTTTTTTTTTTTTGAGACAGAGCCTCAAGTTGTCACCCTAGGTAGACTGCTATGGCATCACAGCTCACAGCCTCCAACTCCTGGGCTGAAGTGATACTCCTGCCTCCACCTCCCAAGTAGCTGGGACTACAGGTGCCTGCCACAATGCCTGGCCATTTTTTGGTTGCACCTGTCATTGTTGTTTGGCAGGCCAGCCTGGATTTGAACCCACCAGCTCAGGTGGATATAGCTGGCGCCTTAGCCGCTTGAGCCACAGGTGCTGAGCCGTTTGTCCATCTCTTTATCAGGCACAGCCTTTGGCCCAGCTCTTAGTGGCTGTGGAGGACACTAAGGGGCAGGTAAGATTCTGTCTAAACAGCTCTGGACTATGTCACCTCTCACAGGCCAGAAGCTAGTGCCTCTTTTCCTGGTCATACTAGACAACAGACAGGACGTCCAAGAGATGATTTTGAGCATGGATGGAAATGTCACTTGCCTGATAACTTTGAGGAAGCGACCCTCGCTGTTCCCAAGGGCTGTTCAAAGTATGAATCCCTCACCATGTGGTGAAAGCCATCAGTTCTCAACCCCATTTTCTTTCTGAACTTCACTAAATAACTCAGGACATTGATTTTTTTTTTTAATTGTTGTGGTTAATCCTGTTTTCAGACATATCACACAGATGGATGAAATGTCATATTTCTCAGATATTAAATTAAAAGCCAGTGGTGACCACAGGCATTTGAGGAAGAGAGATCAAGCCACAGGGGAGAGAAGCACCATGAGAGGCTGCCAGCCCCAGGCCGTGGTGGGTAAACAGTGATGGTTAAACCTGGGCCACCCGCCGAGCTGAGCTGTAAGAATTGCCCCAGTCTGAGATGTGAGCAGAAGCAGTGCAGTGTGAACTCTCGGAAGAGTGTGCCAGAAGCCGTGGGTTTGAATAACAACTGTGTTGTCAATATTCGGATGACTCGGCAAGTGGCCTCAACATTCACAAAACTCATCTTTTTTATGTCTGTAAAAGATAGACAATTTTTTTTTTTTTGTTGTTCAGAATATTGAAAATCACGTACAGGTTGTATGTTTGCTGTTGTGTGACATGTGCAGGCAGTAAGAGGGTTAGTCTAGAGGGAGGGAGCTGCCCTTTGTGAGGCCAAGGATGGAGCCAACAGCAGTTGTAATTTGGAGATGAAAATAAAGAACCCTGAATTTAACCCCAGTTATGCCAGCCTGAACTCAACCTTGCCCTAACTTCTCAGTAGGTCCATTGACGGGAATTCCTTCTGTATCAGAACCGCTTTGAGTTCTCTGTCATGGATGCTGAGAAGGTTCTGACAACCTACAAGAACTCAAGGCAGCATGTCTTACAGGAGCAGGTGCTACATGGACAGCAGGTCACATAGGGGCAAGTGCTGCCAGGCAGTGGGCAGATCTAAAACAGAAAAAGGAACAGCCTCATGGGCTTGGTTTCTCATGTGAGCAGAAGCTGGTTGATGGCAGGTTGCTCCCCTGGGTGTCAGGTCCTCCTCACATCTCCTGCACAAAATGATGGACCTTGTCTGTCCTCAGCCAGGGCCCCACTCTGCTTCTCCTCCCACCTGCTGTGGGCCATGCTGCTCTGCTGGTCATGCCTTGACCAGGGCAGCAGCGCCTGGGGCCCCAGCCCCATAGTGTACAGCCCAACTTTTGGGAATCAGCTGTGTCCGCCCTTCTGATGCTACTCACTTGTCACCATGGAGCCTCACCTGGGGGTTGATCAGGGGTCAGTGGAAGGGGGGAACCTGGATGATAAAGCCACGGGGCACTCAGAATACTTCCCTTTCCTGAGCTCTGTGCTCTTGAACCCAGCCCCAACTCTCTCCTTGGTGGGACTTCACTGAAGCTGTCTTGTCTCCTCAAGGCTTATAAATACATCTTTGAAATTAGGGTTCCTAAATTAGAATGCTTTGACTTTCTGTAAAAAAAAAAAAAAAAAAAAGATTTTCTTTTAAAATTTTGTGTTTTTACATCAGTCATAGCCCAACAGAATTTCTTTTACTGGTTTTGCAGACACATCACCCAGGAAGAGGTAATTTGCAATGCAAATGCACCGTTCCCCCCTCTGGAATATTTTTGGCTTCTTAGGTCAGTGTTCTTCAAACTTGAGCCTAAAAATACATTCTGAGAATAACGTATTTTCCTCTAAGAGAGGCTCTACCTTGCTCAAGTTGGAGAAATTGGGCTTTTGAGAAATGCTTACAGTGCTGACTTCCCAGATGTTTCCCGACATGGGAGGATTTGGCAGTCGGAGGGACCTGAGGCTCCCTGCAGGGATCCCTGCACCACTCCCCAGGTCTGCAGGAGAGACTTGGACACAGGTGCCGCTCCCCATGTCTTCTTGGTGTCTTCCCCCACCCTGAGAGGTCACCCCCCTGATGCTCTCTATGGGTGGAGGTTGTGGCTGATTTCTCCCAAATGCTGATGTGTTTGAGCCCACAGTCCATTCCCCAGGTCTCCTGCCACTTGCTTGGGGCTGAGGAGTATGCGTTCGTTGTGTGCGGCTGTAGCACAGAATCACATAGACTGGCCTGTGTAGACAGGTTTGTCAATACCTCTCTGGAGCCTTCGCTGCCAAGAAAGGTGACCCATCTGCCCTGGTTAACTGTTACTTACTTCTCAGGGTACAACCCAGTAACAGTTTTGTTAGAGAAGCACAGTGGTTTAAAGTAGTCACCAAAGTAATTGAATGAAACAAGTAGAGATTTAGGGAGAGAGACAGTTTATTAATGACCTGCCCTAGTGACTACAGGCCTTGTGGAAAACACAGATTTTAGATTTTATGCACAATTTTCAGGAGTTATCAACTGCTTCTTTTTACTCATTTTCTGATTTGTCCACCCAGGGTCTTGATCAACCCTATTCCCCAAATGGCCCAGGTCAAACTGACCACATCTGTCTGACAATACTGGAAAGCCTTTAGGGCACCAATCAACCTCTTTCCCAGGATAGTCCAAAGCAGGATCTTAATCAGTCCATTTCCATAATAGCCGGGATCTGCCTGACCACCTCCACCTTGCTCACGTGTAGCCAACTGCCTAACAGTTTCCTCAGGAAGCTGGGCTGGAGGGGCAGGTGTGTTAGGGCTCTTCAGAGGAGCAGGATCAATAGGAAGCACACAGACTCATGGAGGAGGTTTATGTGAATTATGGAGGCTAAGAGGTCTTGGGATTGGCTGGGGTTGTCACTGGTACATTCCCAGCCCCAAGGACTGTGAACTAGGGGCTTGACATGCAAGTTACAGAGAAAGTGGATACCCTGGCTCTAGAGGAAAGAGTAAATTTGCCCTTCCTGTGCATTTTTGTTCTCTTGGGGCTTCAACAAACTGGATGATGCCCACCCACATTGGTGAGGGTGATCTTTACTCAGCCTACTGAATAAACACTAGTCTCTTCCAGAAACATCCTCACAAACACAGCTACAAGTAATGATTTTTCAGCAATCTGGGCATCCCTTAGCTCAGTCAAGTTGAAGAAATACAGCAAAGTTTCAGGATATAAAAATCATTGTTCACAAATTAGTAGTCTTCATATATGCCAATAACAGTCAAGCTGAACAGCAAATTAAGGATACAATATTCTTTACGATAGAATCAAAGAAAATGAAATACCTTGGAATATATTTAACAAAGCATGTGAAGGAGAGAGAACTACAAAACACTGAGAAAAGAAATCGCAAAGAATGTTAACAGACAAAAGAGCATTATTGTGTTCATGGCTTGGAAGAATCAACTTTGTTAAACTGTCTATACTACTCAAGGTAATTTATAGATTTAATGTAATAATCATTTAACATACAAGCTTCATACATTGAAGATCTTGAAAAAAATAGGTCTACATTTTGTATGGAACCAGAAACAAACACACACACAAACAAATAGCTAATGCAATTCTGTGAAATAAGAACAAATCTGGAGACATCACTTTACCAGACTTCAGGCTATACTTCAAGCCTAGTGATGAAAACAGCACGGTATTGTCATAAAAATAGGGATATAGATCTATGGAATAGAACAGAGAATTTACAAGTGAAATCATCCTCATATTGCCACCTGATCTTTGCAAAGCAAACAAAAGCATACACTGGGAAAAGAATCCTTATTTAATAAATGGTGCTGGGAGAACCTGTTAGCCATAGGCAGAAAACTGAAGCAGGACTCGAACCTCTCATCACTTACAAAGATTAACTCATAATGGATAAAAGATTTAAATCTGAAGCATAAAATTATAAAAATCTTAGAAGAAAGTGTGGGAAAAAACTTTTAGTCTTATTAGGCTAGGGAAAGAATTTACAAAGAAGACCCCACTGGAAATCGCAGCAACAACAAAAATACATGAATGGGACTTGATCAGGTTAAAAAGTTTCTGCACGGCTAAGGTTATAATAAAAAAAACAGAGACAACCTTCAGAATTGGAGAAGATATTTGCCTGCTACACATCTGACCAAAAGATAACAACCAGAATCTACAAAGAACTCAATTAAATCTATAAGGAAAGATCAAACAACCCCATTAAAAACCAGATAAGAGACACGAACAGAAATTTTTCTTATAAAGAGACAGGCAAATGGCCAAAAAATATGAAAAAATGCTCATCATCTTCAATCCTCAGAGAAATGCAAATCAAAACGACATAGAGATATCACCTAACCCTAATAAGAATGTTCCATGTTATAATGTCCCAAAGCAACCTATGCTGGTTTTGGTGCAGAGAAAGGGACTTCCACCTGCTGTTGGTGGGACTGCAAACTATTTTATCCTCTATGGAAATAAGTATGGAGAAACCTCAAAGAACTAAAAATAGGCCAACCATTTGATCCCACAATCCCATTACTAGGTATTTACCTCAAAAGAAAAAAAAGACATTTTACCAGAAGGACACGTGTACTCCAATGTCGAGAGCAGCACAATTCACAATCATGAAGATACGGAAACAACCCAAGTGCCCTTCAACCCATGAATGAATTTAATGAACTGGTGTACTATTCATAAAGAGATAGAGATTTCATTTCTTTTATAAGAACGTGGATGAATTTGGAGAACATTCTCCTAAACAAAGTATCACAGAAAGGGAAAAACAAGCATCACATATACTCAGTCTAGATCAGAACTAGTAGATCAACAGTGACTGCTCACATGAGAGAAAACTCAATTAAATTGGAGTATCGGGGAGTGGGGACGGGGTTGGGTAAATCCCCACCCAGTGAGTACATTGCACGGGTATACTGCACACCTCCTGGGTGAAGGGCACAACTACAGCTTGGACTTCAATGTTGCAAAAGCAAATTATGTAACCTAATCATATGTACCCCCAATAAAAAAGTTGACACATTAAAATTCACTATCAGAACAGGCGTGGCCTCATCTGTATTTCAGCTCACACCATAATACGCAAAAACAGGCAACTTGTTAAAATGTGCTATTTACCATAGACAGAGTGAAAGCTTCCACTTGTCTCTGAGATGTTTCTCTGGTCTGGCAGCCTGGGCAGAAGGTCATCCTGGGCCCGAAGGGTGCTGAGCGCCTTGAGTTCCAACGTGGGTGGTGCAGGATGGGTCAGTGATGGGAGGGTTTGAGCCTCTCTGTCACATTTGCAGTGTGTTTTGGGAGCTTCCAGAGGTCCTTACGCAGCCCAACTCCATCTAAAACAGAATGATGAAAACACACAGGCAATCTCCAACAACTCCTGTGGAGGGTGCCTCTGGGAGAGCTTTCTCAGACAAACATCTTTATGTCAGATTAGACAGCAAGATACTTGCCTGCTCCACTGCAGGCTGTGATCCTTGGCCTCTCACCTGCTCTGCATGACCAAGTCTCTGTGGAATCACAATTTGGTGGGAAGGAAAACAGACCCTGGGGCGTGTCTCTCTGGGCCCCCTTGCAGGGTGACTGGTTCCCGCTGAGCTCAGTGGTGCTGGTGAAATCCCTTTGGCATGAACGCCCCATCTGCTCAGTCAGGTTCCAGCAGCTGGGGTAAAATATCCAGGCAGGAAGCCTGCCCAATATATGTCAACTCAGGGCCACTTCAGCACTGGGGACACTCCTGCACAGAGAATGGCCTGTTTCAGACTTAATGCCACTCCTGACACTTCGTCCTTCAAGGGAAGCGTGATGGGTCTGTGGATGCAGCTCCTGACAATCTGGGATCTCAATTGATAAAGCTCTCAGAGGTGTCCCACCCCAAGGATATTTTGATTCTGTTCTTCAGGCAAACACCCTGCCCTCAGAATGACCCCAGCTGAGGGGAGCCGTTAGCTCTATCTCACAGGTGAAGACACTGAGGCCAAGAAGCCATCAGAGGTGAAGTCGGGGATCCCACCACTTTGCAGCAGAGCTACCCAGTGCCAGATCTTCTTGGGAGACTCAGGGCAAGGCCACTGGGCACACGGAGCTGCTGGACCCTCATGAATGGAGGAGGAGGACGGCAGCACACCCTGCATGGGAGCTGGCTTGGGTGCACCTATCCACAGCAGTAAACACTTGCTCACAGCAGGCGCTAGGCCAGTCACCATCCCTCAGCAGAGAGTGGCCTCTGGACATGTGCAAGTCCTTGGGCTGGATGGGGGTGATGCCAGAATTCAGGCAGCCGGGCCCTCTGCTGGCGGGTGGAGGGGCATGCAGGGAGTCCAGTGTCATTGACAGGTTGCTCAGGTCTGTGGACCTCAAGCACAGGTGAACACACACACACACATGTGTGTGCACTTCAGGAGGCATCGCACATGTCCACCTGGGAGAAGGTCTCAAGGAGTGCAGCTGAGCTTCTGGGCTCAGGAAGTGACCAATGAACAAAAATGAGGATGGAAAAGCTACGCAGAAGGATACAGTTGTGGAAATGGGGTAATTTTTAATAATTTGTCCCTTCAATGTTGGAAAGAGAATTGTGTTAAAAATGTGGCAGAATGTGGTTCAGAGACATAGGACAGATTTGCCACCTGGGCTGTGACCTTTCATGGCAACTTATAAAAAATTACATGTGTATCACCTCGCTGAGAACTATTAAAACTGAAGAGGATGTGGGCTGAGTAATGGCCTTGAGAGACACAAGACGGGTGTGTCCTGGAGTCAGGGGCTGAGTGATGCCTTTCAGGGACACAGGCCTGGACTACAATGCAGACGGGGGCTGAGTGATGCCCACTGGGGACACATGCCTGGTCCATGACACAGCCATGGGCTGGGCTGAGTGATGCTCTTCATGGCACAGAGGCCTGGTTTGTGATGCAGCCATGGGCTGAGTGATGCTTTTCATGGCACAGAGGCCTGGTTTGTGATTCAGCCAGGGACTGAGTGATGCTCTTCCTGGGACACAGACCTGATCTATTATGCAGCCATGGGCTGGGTATTGCCATTCATGTGATACAGCTCTGGGCCAGGATGAAGCCATGGGCTGAGTGATGCTCTTCTTATTTTAGTTAAAATAGGCTTGTGTCCTCCTCCTCTTTGAGAACATTCTGAGCAGCTTGCCCTCATTGATAGATGTCCTCACATCAAAAACAACTGCCATGGGGAAATGGAACAATAGAGGAAGAGACCAGGAGGGTGACACTGGTCTGAGACGGGGCACGCACTGAGGATGCTATTCATGGTACTCAGACCTGGTCCATGATGCAGCCATGGGCTGGGTGATGCTATTCACGGAACCATCATCCATTTCTGTGCCTGGGGCAAGGCTGTATCTACTAAGGTAGGTCCTGCCTTTTTGGCTATGCCAGTTCTTCATTCCCTGGGTTGGGAGCAGGGGAGAGAATGCCGACTACTTCCCTCTGTCCTTTGCTGTTCATACTGTGGAGTTGAGGATGGTGCCATGAAGGCCTTTGGACCTCTCCTGGTCTCCTGTCAGGGTTTTCTACACAGGTGGAGACCTCCTCCCTAGTGTAGGGCTGTGGTCACCCTCCTGGTCTCTTCCCCCATTGCTCCATTTCCCTGTGGCAGTTTTTGACATGAGGACATTCATCAATGAGGGCAAGCTGCTCAGAATGTTCTCAAAGAGGAGGAGAACAGCTTATTTTAACTAAAAAACTTTAAACTGCTAAGTGTTCTGTAGGGTGGATGGCCAGATCCAACACGTATGGTTAATGTAAAGAGCAATAATTTATAACAATTAAAGACATGGACTATGCTGGATTCCCCCTGGATGGAATTGTGTTTTTTATTGACATGGTCATTGAACATTCTCTTTCTTATTTAAAAGATGGATCCACGCAATGGAGAAAGTAAATTGACCTGGGGTGTGTTTTATCAGCTCATGCAAAAATGAGAATAGCAAAGCTGTCTGTTTAAAAACCGATCTTGTATATTTTCCTTGGAACAGAAACAGAATTTCAACAATGGCTTGAATGACTTTGAAAAATGAACTCGTAGTTGCCAACCACACTTTCCCTTTTCATTCTGACAATATGAGACATAGGATAGATTGTGCCAAGGCTAACCTGAGTCCCACAATTCATTTGTTTCCTTGGGACACAGGGTGAGTCCAAGAAGGCTTCACTGAGGGCCTGTGAGGCATCAGGCACTGGGTTTGGTCAGGTGGGGGAGGGAATACAGACACGAAGAGCTGTGTAAGGGACACAGGATTTTGTAATTTATTTGGACAGACACGTGCATGTTGGTGTATGGGGAATGATAGTGGGGTGTGACAAGGTCCCAAGGTGCGGGATGGTGTGACCCAGCCAAGATGCCAGCTGACCTCTGAGGAAGCAGGACGCAAGCTGAGTTCTCCAGGCTGGGGCACTGGGGAGAGTCAGAGGGAAGAAGACCCAGGACGGACAACCTGAGACCAGCACAGTCACATCCAAACGTAGGAGGCAGAAATTACTCAAGTCTGAGATGCAGATTCGAGCATTGTTTCCTGTTTCAGAGTCAGGGCTACAGGCCTGCAAGCCCTGTGTAGAGGGTGGCCAGGACCTGAGCCCCGGGCTGTCTTGCTCCTTCGCTCATCCTGTTACTGCTCCGAGTCACTGCTCTCTTATTGGAAGGTCACGTGTCGGATCCTCGCTCCCTGGGATCTTTAAGATTTTAAAGATCTTAATAGAACGTCATCTGGCATCTGTGAGTCAAGGACAAGGGTTCATGTGCGGGCCTGTGTGGAACAGGTCTGCCAATTTCTAGAAGTTATAGCTAAGTCAATAAGCTGCTAAACATGTTCTCCCCACCTACCTTGACAAATATACAATTAGTAAGAATGGATTTGGTGAACCACGACCCCACCTGCCTGCCAGCTGTTTCTGCAGAGCTCAGTCAGGTTCATTCACTTATGTGTTGTCTCTGGCTGCCTTTCCACCACAAGAAAGTTTAAGAAGCTGTGGGAGAGACTGCACATCCCAAAATGCCCAAGTATTTGCCATCTTGTGCTTTGTGGAAAGAGCAGACCCCTGGCTGCACTGCTCTGCGTATAGGATTCCTGCCTTCCTTCTGCACGGAACCTCCTGTGCACATGCATGGATATCCCACCAAAGACCATGCATCCCAGCTTCATCTCACCTTTTACAAACTGTCATGCCCTGTCAGTCCTTAGGTCTAGGGTCTGCCATGAAGAGGTTGGAGCCATGGAAGAGGCCCACATGGGCCCTGGGTGAGACTTGAGTTGTCTGTGATGGGGGCCAGGTGCTCGTGTGTGTGGATGGAAGGACACAGCTTGGGAATGGGGATTTACCTTTGTTCAGTGGACTCCTCACTCTGTAAGAGCAGAGGAAGGACCGTGACAGATCTTGTAAGCATTGGGTTCAGAGAAAGAGCCCCTCTTCCCTAGTGTCCAGGATGGTTCTGGTGACCAGGGACAGGGAGGCTTGATGTACTATGAACTACAGAACAGCTCACTGCAGAAAATCTCTGGGCAGAACCCAGCTTGTGCATTTATGGATGGTTTACCCATAGGCTCTAGAATATTCCACTGCATCAGAAACCTGTCAAGCCCTTCTCCTGCCCTTGGGCCCTGGAACTCAGCAGACGTGGTGGCTGGGAATGATGTTTTTCACCTGTGCTTGACATGATCCTGGGGGACACCTTGGGAGTGTCATCCTCGGTTGGTTGCAGTTGCCCAAGATAAATGCCTGTGGCTTGTCCTTTATTATTTCCAATTTGTAATTTTCAAAATTATCATGGTTTATATTTCATTTGGTATTAAAATATTAGGCTCGGCGCCTGTGGCTCAATTGGCTAAGGCGCCAGCCACGTACACCTAAGGTGGCGGGTTCGAATCCCCAGCCCGGCCCGCCAAACAACAATGATGGCTGCAACCAAAAAATGGCCGGGCATTGTGGTGGGCGCCTGTG